>JAHZNA010004117.1:0-16894 GCA_027743935.1 Sinodicranocentrus sp. ZH6
TAATTTACGGGAGTGGAAAATGTGTGTTTAAAATTGTAACTACGAAAGTCTACATTTCAAAAATTTGGTCCTCGTGAAGAGATTTAGCATGCATTCTATTGGAAAACTGCGGCAGTTTATAAATTTTATTTTAAGCTTTCAAATGCACACCTTTCCAATAATCAACCTGCAACTTTTTGTTGATTTAGTTTTATTATGTTATGGTCCTACCTGGTAAACAAGCTATTGTACATCTATCTTGGGCAGTGATAGTACAGGATTTTACATGAATACTCACTAAACCTGAAACCCTAAAAAAATAAGTGCATACCAACAACTTGTGTGATTTTGTAAAGCTATATCTAATAATATCGATTTCTTTATCATTTACAGAGCCTGGGGATACATGATGAATTTCAACAGCAAGCAATCATTAGCTGCGTGGAGGAATTGCGTTTTCGTGAGCAAAATGGGGGAGAAGCCATGTTCCGAAATTTCGGAAGTTATACTGCAAGAGATCACGAATTCATTCGTATGACTTTCTCCACATTATCGCGGTGTGATTCGTGCCAAAAATTTTTGCGAGGGTTATTCCACCAAGGATTGATTTGTCAAAGTAAGTGTAACAATGCAAAATTTAATATAATAACTGCATACCATGGAATAGTGACAATGATCAAAATGAAATAACAATTACTAACAAGATTTAATCCTCGTAGGATGTGGATATATTGCTCATCAAAAGTGTGTTGCACTTGGACTGCCAAACTGTGACACTGCACCTGATGAGTTTAGACCCCAATTAGGATACCTGCGTCATCGAGGTAAGCGGAGTAAATCAAACAAACAATACAATACAATTGCGATGAAATGGGTGTCTAAGGTACCATGCATGCACCAACCAGCATCAGATCATGAATAACAGTGGATTGGGTAAAATATTTAGAGCTAAGATACCGTTTGTGTAGTTTCAGGGAAGAATTTGAATTTATCTTTTGAACCGTCCACTGCTGCAGCACCAGATGTCCTAATTGCTCTTTGCGGAGAAATAGAGCGTCGGCTAAGCATCGAATCCACAAGACTTGTACCTGAACTGGCATCAATATTTAATTGCAACGTCTCAACTTTAGCTCAAACTAAGCCAGAACTTTGGGATCAACTTGCATCTTGTCTTGCATCTAATGTTAACTCTCCTGTTGCATTGGCAAGTGTTGTAAGGGAATGGAGATTAGAAGAAGTAGCTTCGTCCATCAGGCGATATCTTCGGGAACTACCGGAACCTTTGATTCCGACAAATCTGTACGAAGACTTTATTCATGTTGGCAAGCTGCAAATCGATTCGGATGCGTTGTTAATGATGGACAAGTTAATCGTGAACTCTTTGCCACCTCATCATTCTCGCTCCGTTCAATATTTTGGATCTCACTTGGCTAAGATTTGTAAATTGACTGAAAAATGGGGAAATAACGGAAATGTACACATTGATGCGGAGAAAATTTTGAGTCAATTTTATGGCATGGTCATTCTTAGGCCGAGCTGGGAAAGTATCCCATGCTTCTACATAATATGAATATTTCTTGATGTGCAGAAGCATATTGGATAACTTTAAAATCCATGTGCGAATAGTTTCGCTTTTGATTGAACTATATGGAGGAATCGGTAAGGAAAAGCGCTCCCGGCGTAAAGGAAAAATGATCTCAGAAATGGACAGAGCATCGGTTGAGTATGTGATTTCTCGACAAGATTGTCTGTCCGCTGACAAATATCACAAGACTGAACGCGAATTGCAGGACGCAGAATGGTATTGGGAAGGTCTAACACGGTAAGGGATACTATGATTTATTATGTTGTTAAGCTAGATCTTGTCAGTTTCGTTTGTATAATTCTGTTTTGAAAATTTTAATGAGAATTATTATCCAACTTTTCAGAGAGGAAGTTGTTGAAAAATTATGGGATTGTCCTGATGGATCCTTTCTAGTTAGAGATGCATCTACAAAAAATGGAGAGTACACTTTAACAGTTTTGTATGGTCAGACGCCAAAACTACTGCGAATTTCACAACGTAATGGAAAGTAAGTTGAATATTGTATGATCACCAGCTGCGCATTTTCATTGCTTTATTGTGATTTTAACTCATCGTGTATTTATATTAATTATTTTTATAGGTTTGGATTGACAGAACCCTATAACTTTCCTTCTGTAGTTGATCTAATCGAATTTTACCGTGAACATTCATTAGCAGAATATAACAACTCTTTAGATGTAAAGCTCTTGTATCCCATTTCCAAATTTGATAAGGTAGAAATATAACTTTGGCGCCCTCGGACTGACTTAATTTAATTCAATTGGTCTGCATACTTCATGTATTCTATTCTTTAATAGGGAGACGAAGAAGAGGATAAGGATAAATTAATAGCTGTGTTAGGTGAAGTCAGTCGAGATTACCTGGTAAAGTCCAGATATTTTGAACTTCATTCCACACTTCACGCCCAAACTGGTGATGAAATACATTTAAAAGTGAGTTACAACCTATCTAATGATACATTCTCACTGTCGCCGTGCTGTCTAATCTTTATTTTAATTCGATGTGTTTATTTTCTTCGGTATATTACAGAAACAAGCTGTGGATGCATTTGATTGTGCAATTGGATTCTATCGTGAACAAATTACAATCCACAAGCAACTTCAAGCACAAGCACAAGGGAATGGAGATACAAAAGCCATAAAAGAGTATGTATTTGCAGCTCAAGTATATTTTTAAATAATTAGTTAAAGGGACTTATTTTAATTGAACTGCTTTTTTTTAAATTCAGTCTGGATGACAACTTTTCATATTTGAGAAAGCGATTGAAAACAATTGAGGAAAGCAGAGAGCAAGTGGTGCAAAGTTTATCAAAGCAGAATGCATATTGCCGCCTCGTAGAGACAGAAATTCTTTCCATCAAGCCACAGTTAGCACATTTAAGAAAACAGCGATCACGACTCGTGAAGTAAATGTTATTTTGCTTTTACAATGAGCGCAAGATAAGTAATAGGTCACTTTGATTTAATCGTTGGTTTATTTATCGCTTTGTAGACGAATGGAAATAATGAACGTGGATGTCGAATCAGCTTTGTCTCCAGGCATAATTGATGTTTGGGATGACAGTTTATGGTACAAATGTGACGCATCAAGACAAGAGGCACAATACATTCTAAAAGATCGACCTGAAGGAACCTTCTTAGTTCGGTAATGTGTTATAATAAGAATAGTTCTGACATTTATTCGTAGTCGTTGAAAATCTACTTAAACGTAAATCTTTTTCTTTCTGACATTGCAGGAAATCTAGTAAAGGAGAATTGGCTCTCAGTCTGACCCTGAGTGGAGGAGTTGTGGGACATTGTATCATTTACCAAGGAAGTGTTGGGTTTGGATTCACCAGGCAAACAACTTACTTCCCGTCTGCTAAAGCTCTCATCTTGTACTACTCTTGTCACTCTTTAGAGGAATGCAACCCACAACTTCGAACATGTTTAAAATATCCGGCATTTGCTATTACATCATACGCAGTTGGAGGAACTAACAACGGATACTATTCTATTAATGTTATGTCGCCATCATCCTGATTTATCTCCAGCTTTAATCTAAAATAAGTCTTAGTACATAATGACCCGAGAAGCAGCTTGAATAGCCCTAGAGTATAATATATCGGCGGATGCGTTTCTCTTTTCTTCGGTTGTAGCCTTGTAGCGTACATATTTTTATGATATTGTGAATATTTAATTCCCAATATTGTGTAACAAGTCAGCACATTTCAGTCAGAAGTTGGAAGTTGTTTACATATTCCGTATGGCATAATATTTTAAATTGTAATATCTAGCTAGTTGCTTGTAGGGTTATAAAAATGCATAATTGCGCATAATACTAATGAACCAATAGCGTAAATTCCAAGGCCAATCAACTTAACAACGATTAAAGTTGATGGACCTTGCCTGAGTAAATTTTACTTTCTATACTAGTCTACATTACAGCCAGACGCTGCGCAGAGCTAAATTACAACAAATAATGCATTTTGCATTTGTTTAGATCTTCAGTTTCAGTCTATGTAACACGGTAAATAACACAAAAAATTATTGTCATTTTATCATCTTTGTATGTATAAATATATATATAGATATGGATTTGATTGATTGTTGGTAGAAACTGAAATTTAACGTTCAAGAATTATTATGATGGGTTGTGCGTATAGTCTCTTTTTACTTATATACAAGCGTTGCGACTTAATGTTAGCCAGTTGTAATGTAACCTATCTATTATGTCAACTAATCTCGGGGAAAGATTGTACCACTGTTGTTTTGAACTAGAATTTGGTATTCACAACGCATGATTCTTGTGATAATTATAGTTTTTCTTGTAATATTACTAATATTAGATGGTGAAATAGTATGAAGGTGCGATCGTGCTTCGTTGAACTGAACAAGGTCAACTGTTTTCGGACATCTAGACATTTGTGTCGTAAGTTTTCTTGGCAGCAAAGAGTATAAGTTTTAATCACAAGTGTGAGCACAAACATTTATTTTAAGTTCTTTGATTGTCCTAAAATATACCTCTCGCTGTAGGTGCGTGCGCCGAACACATTTGCCAATGGAAAATTTAATTCTAGTTATTTTTCATTTGTCTAATACTGGTAGCTAGCTTTGCAATACCAAAACTTGACTTTAATCAGATCTAACTTTGGTTGAAACACGAAATTCTATTATTTCATAAAACTTACAATTAGCTATATACAAACTGTGGGAGGAAAACTAAGGTTGCAAAATGCTGTCTGTTAGTCTGAATGTTGAATTACTGTGTTAAAATTTTGAGAAACTGACTGGTGATGAAAGCACTTGAGAACACTTTATAAGTGTATGTAATGTAAATCTATTTTAGAAATGAATATATTGAATGATCGTAGTAAAAAAATGCAGTTGTTTTCTCATACAATCAGCAAAAACATTTTTTTATATGTTGAAGCCATCAAAATGAGAATAAAAATATGATTGGTGGTACTGATTCGATGGTTGCTCTCTGAAATTTTTTTTCGGCACATTAAATATTATTGAATACGATATGGTAGTTAAATCCTTGAGTTGATGGTCCTCAAAATGTACGATCAACTTGCTAAGTATGCTGGGGAAAGTAATTGGTTTCTTCAAATTCTACTTCTCCAGAAAACAAATTGTAGTATAATGATGGGTTTCACACAATCCCATCAAGGTCATTCTATGAAAATGAAAGGCATTATGTAAAACGTAACCGATTTCAATGCCAATCCGTTTCATAAGTCTGGATTGGACTGGACTGATTAACGCATTACTGCATAACTGTGGTAAACAATGAATCATTCGATTCCCCTCATGTGAAGCAAAAATTAAAGTGGTAAAATAATCAAATAAAAATGTAGTAATATATTCCCAAGAATTATTTATTCTATCAGGTTTTCCTTTGGACGCATTTTGCGACGGTGGTTAGCGTATAAATCATGCAAGCCAATTTTATAAAATGGTGACAAACCATAACCGCATTTGATCTTAAGGCGGAGACCGCATTTTCGTAATCACTTTAGCTCATCGACAGTTTTATGCAGAATTGCCTTACACAATCATGACGTGAATTCAGAGATAAAAAATCAAATATTTCTGCATGAATATAAAAAGCTTTCTAGAACGACACACTGACATAGCTTTTTAGTTAGTCCTTCATACAACCTTAACCTAAATTATCCTAAATTAACTTGAGATTGAGTCTCGTCATTCAAACAGAGTTTCCTCCTCTGGTTATCACAATGTTCTCGCGTCAGTTTCACCTAACGAGTTTTACGTGCCTGTTCCTTGGAACCGTTTTAACATCAACGGTTGCCACACCTGGATACGGCTCAAAAAATCCTTGGCCTTGGTCCGGATATACAACAACGACATTACGTACAAACGCTGGTTTCAACGAACCAGCAGTCACCTCCGCCCCACCTCCTCCCCCTGTTTTCCCGTCAGAAGAGCCTATCCCTGCTACCAATGCACCAATGTTTGGAGGGAATGGCCCAACACAAACACGTCCCTTTAATAGACATAGTTTACCTGATGCAGAAATTACTGTAATGGACCCAAAGACAGGGCTGATATATCGCATACCAGTCGATGTGCTTAAACGGATGCTTCAACAAGGTACGGTGTTCGTTGACGGTAATGATTCCCGTTATACAGGCCAGCGACAAGGATAGTTCCCACCACACAAGCCCTGCCTACCAACCACTGAAACTCAACATGTTCCACTTTCAGAATTTAACCGATTTGTTATTAATTTAGAAGCAGTACGAGCAGCGCATTGTATAACCGAAAGTTTTTGAGTAATTCACTAGTGCCATGTAGAGCAGCAGATGTTTACGACAGAAAAGTAAAAATTATCCTTTGTTTGTGTTTATTGATTACACAGCATTTGTTTTCTTGATAGATTGAGTAACTTATAAATTAACTTAGAAGTCTAAGTTATCTACTCGAGACAAATATATATTTATATACATGAAATATATATTTGTATCCACTGTATTCAATAATTTGGTTAACAACTCGATGCTTTATGTAATATTGATAATAATTAACTTACAAAACAACTATTAATTTAGAGCCTACAATTTAACTTTAATTTTAAAAACTATTGCACTATTTTACAGGTTTATAACGACGAATTAAAGAGTTCTAATAACTTCCACCATTTACACGATCAAATAAAATTTGTTTATAATATCACTTGTTGACTACAGTTGAAAGTGACGATGAATTAGTATTTGATAGCGTATAGCTAAATATAAAGAATGACATAAGTAGACTCATTCACATTTCCAGCAAGTTAAAAACAAAATCATTGATGCATTTTTCAAACATTTCTTTTTAAAAACAGCTACCGTGCGTACTGTATATTCTATACTGTAATTGTAACAACACTAAAAATCCGCATTTACAAAACAAACGAAAGGCAGTGCGTGCTGGCTTCTTGGTTAACTTGGTACTTGTGTTCTTTACTGACATCTGCCCAGCCGAGCCTTTCGTGAGCCCCTACTGTGTATAGTACTTTGTAATTAAATATTATTTAATTTACCTAATTCAGTCTGTTCCATACGGCTGTTGAAATCCTTATAATCAAGTCAAGTGTAATGCTTTTTTAGTTACCCCAACCTTCCAGTTTTCAATTCTGTAAGTGACTACCTATTGCTTACCTAATTTAGTTACATAATCATCTGTTTGAATAACTGGCCATATTCATACAAAGTACTCTTCTACTTGTTTAGATAATATCTAACTTAGCCGATACTACATCGATTCGAACATTAACTTAACAGTACAAGGTCTCCTGTGTTTGTTCCATAAACTATTCCATATCCAGCCACTGGTACCCAATGCATGCAGTTAATACTCATGAATGCAACTTGGCCATCCGCATAGAGATCTTTAACAGGAACCAATTTTATTCTTTCTTCGTCCCTGGTTAAACTGAGAATCTGATAAATACATCCAAATAGTTTTCATGATAAATGTAACAGATGGAAGCTGATCGTCCCAAGATTTTCAAGCATTAATATTCCAATTTTACCTTTCCGATGTTTCTTGAAGGGTGTACGAACCGGTACAAAGGACCGCGGCCGGCGTATCCCACAACCATGTAATCAAAAGAAGGTGATATACTAACCGAAACCGTGTTTTGATCAAAATGATAAACGTGAAGGATTTCTCCCAAGGAATCATCACGCAAGCTATACAACCCAACAGAACTGTACGATCCGTTGTCGGAGGGCTGCAAAACAGCTAGGAATTCGGAATCCGCGGATACGTCCAAGCAGGCATCTGAATGTAGGGAACATTCTCGAACGACCACGAATTCGTCACCTGTAAAAGCGATCATAATTAATTCTATTATAATAATAGTAGTTCATGATAGTCACCATATATGGAGGAATTAACATGTTGTACTATCTTAATGTATACAACACTTACGTTTGGTTATATCTGGAATTAAAAAGTTGCTAAAGTCCCACTTTTGTATCCGGCTTGATAAAAACGCAGTTGTGGCAGCATCCATTGTGTAGTAGGTAGGTGGCCTTGTTCGAGCTAAGTTAAAAATGTAAGATAGATTGTCAATATAAAATCATAATACGTCAAAACTACATAATTCCTAAAAAGTACCATAACTAAATAAAAAAACGTACGAGTAATTAAAATCTCCGGGATGTAACCTGGATAAAATCTTGCACCTGCATCTATATGTTGATCTTCATTGGCATTTCCCAAGTTGTTATTATTTCCATCATTACTAGCAGCTGCATCATTATTCGGTCCACTTCGATTAATACGGTTAAATCTTGATCTTACATTTTCACCGTCAGCGTTAGGATCTATAACATTTGCTGCAGTGTCTAAATTGTCAGCGGG
This sequence comes from Sinodicranocentrus sp. ZH6, assembly GCA_027743935.1. Classification (NCBI taxonomy): domain Eukaryota; kingdom Metazoa; phylum Arthropoda; class Collembola; order Entomobryomorpha; family Entomobryidae; genus Sinodicranocentrus; species Sinodicranocentrus sp. ZH6. Next base: position 8,422 of record JAHZNA010004117.1, read on the forward strand.
AAAGCGATTTTGCGATGGTGCTCTAGTTCGGGCACTTCCCGACAATTCCGCCGCGGCAGAGGGTCGATAACGATGGACAAGCGAACCAGGCTGACTTCTCAAAACCCACTGATCAATGTGCTGTCTGTGTTTGAAGCAACACATTTTTAAACATGATTACGGCATCCCTAATAAACTCTTCAACGCTTGGGTTTTTTAATAAATATTATTAAAAAATATCGTTTTGTCTAGATTGTTTACCGAATAGAGCTCCTTCGTCCAGTTTCTCTACTAGTAGTTGGCATTGGCACCTCAGCACGATTGTCGCTTCTAGATCTATCTGCTTCTGAAGAATTTTGATCTATCCGGGGCACCCTAACCGGTACAGACACTAGAAAGTCGTCGTCCGAATTATCATCTCCCTCAGCAGGTACTAACCTTGCTATTCTAGAGTACGGTCGACGTCGGCTAGATATTCTTGGATCATTATTACTAAGGCCGTTAGAATTACCACTACTGTTGGCACCACTGGGACCGGGAACATTTGGTCGTGGCTCGTTTGCACGAGCTCGCTCAGGATTATTGGTATTTCCAGATTGCGATGATCCATCTAATGATGCCCACGTGCCTCTTACAAAGCTCTGAGGGGTCTGAGTGCCCGACGTTGCCATTGCCCTGGCTCTGGACCACTGGGCCAACATGGAAATTCTCAGCTGGATCTCTTCTAATCTCACTCGGTTTCTGTAAGACTCCTCCGATAAAGCAGGAGGAGAGGGAGAGTGTGCTCCACGATTTCCTCGCTCATTTAAGACTCGTTCAATCCTGCTTTCTACAGGACGACCAATAGCAGAGAGCCCACTAGCACTTCCAGCTTCCACAATTGGAAGACCATTATTGGTTTCAGGTAAATTGTCTGGCTGCTGCTGACTCCTTCGTAACAATTCCGTTGCAGCTGTATCTACAGCAAATCTTATAAATCTTCCGTCAGAATTCTCTCGCACTGAATCGCTACTCTGACTCTGACTCTGAGACGAGCCATTATGACTATGACCATTTTCATGTCTATGTCTGTGTCTTAAGTAGAAACGACGATCACGGTCACCGCGTTCAAAGTATGATCGATAGCCTCCATTTGCGTTACCATTAGGACCAGGATGATCATTGTTATTATTACCGTACATAAACCCGTGGCTTAATATCATTGGATTATCTTCGTAAAAGCGACGGCGACCAGTATCTACTTGCTGAGCATCTGGGGCTAACGTAATTATTCTTCTTGTCATTGATCGAAGTCGCTCACTAACATCTGCGCGACGACTTGAAACGGGAATTCGTTCCCTATTTGTTGAAGAGGCATTACCATTACTTGATTGACGGGCAGGTTCACCATTACTGCTATTACCGTTTGATGTATTTGAATTAGACTGAGGAGAATTTGAAAACAAGGAGGGTCTAACATTTCCTGCATGTACCCATGGTGGTGTTCTACCTAAGAAAGCTCCTACTCTATGTCCAGATGGAAATGATCCCAAAATTCGACGAGAATGTCGCAATCCAAACATACGTTCAAGTGCATCAAGGAACGGACCAAGGTAGTCAATCCACAATGTCCCTTCAATCGGCCTAGGGCGCGGTAAACTGACTGACGTACTGATACAGTCAAGAAGAGTGAGACCAGAATGTATAAAATGCAAGCTAAATCCAGTAGGTAATATAATACGAAGACTAGTTTGGTCATAATCGATTCGAATTCGTTGATAACGACGGTTAGGGAATGATAGTCGCGTGTCTGACTGATAAACATTCAGAGGTCTTTCAGAAATGCGCATATCTAATACTGAGTACTCCTCGTCTCTAGTTACGGGGGGCCAATGGATTCCAATCGTTTGAGTATTAGTTTCCCACGGTCCACCTTGAAGAAATAAACCAATTGGCAAATAATAAACACTTGCTTGCAGACTTTCTCTTACTTCCGTTCCCATTACAGTTTCTGAACTATTAACGGAAGAATATACAGGTATTAACTCATCAGCAGCTCGAATGTAAAAGACACGTGTGAAATTCCTTTCAAGTGTGGCTGGAATTGGCCTTCCCGGGTTAGAATTGGCAGAACTTTTCGCTCCAGAGCTTTGGTCTGTATTTAATTGGGTAGCAGAGGAATTACACTGATTTATATCGTCAGAACTACTGCTATTATTTTGTTTGTTCTGTTGACCCACAAGATAGTTTCTAATACTGCTGGATGGGCCAGCCACTGCTGCAGGACTATTATGATTCGAGTCGTCTGATCCATTGCTGCTACTACTACTTCTATTAAGAGGGATAGGACAAGGTCTGGCAGAATGAGTTGAAGAACTAGGATGGTAACATATCCAGTGAGTTCGCCGACGACGATGCTGGCATCGATGGGTTTGATGACGCTGTCCTTGTCGCAAGGAAGGAGGGATCAACGCAAGACCGGGTATAATGTTTCCAAATGCTTGTTGCCAGCGCTCGCTTTGAGAATTTGCGTCTAAGTTGTTAACATTGTTCATTTGCCGAATAGTTAAATATATTCCTACCATTACATCACTCGTTAAACATCCTATGTTAATACCACTTGTGAGAACCCACTGACAAAAATTCATGAACGGCGACAAACGATTTGAGCTATTATTAATGGAAGAGTCGTTTGAATTCCCACTGTTTCCAAATGGATTGCGAACTGTGATTGTTATACTAGGGTTAGTAGGGTTTCTTAACTGCCTAGCCGGAGGTGTAACTTCACGAAAATTTCGAATACTACTTTCTAGACCAGTTTCCATCGTAGGCCATGCAATTAGTGGTGGCATTTCCCCCATGTCATATAATGAACGCATTCTTGGAGGAGGACGCCAATGATACGGATCTCTACCAGAAAAAGGGCAGTGTCTGGCATGTTCTTCAGCAACAAACGCTCCAGGCCGCCCACTCACAAGATGAAATTCTCTCACAATCCTTCGAGGCCCTGCAATATCTCGTCCCCTACCATTGCCATTTGCAGCATCTCTTGAGGGTCCTGCCACAGGTTCCTCAGCAGCATTCCGAGAGTTTGTTTGATTTCTCGCAAATGCGTCTGCTATTTCGTACTGCATTGCAACCATAGGTGGAACACGTATGCGATTTAACATATGTGCACTTTGCCCACGACCAGATTCAGAAAAGGACGATGGTGTGGTAATCATAATACGATACAGTGTGCCAGGTCCACTATTTGTACCAGAGGCAGCACCAGCAGGTCTGGAAGATGATGTGTTTTCAATTCTGGTTCTTCTATGTAATTCAGCATTGCTCAACGAGCCTTCAGGATTTTGAGCATTACTCCTAACGACAGACGAAGGTGACAATGGAGGTGAATGAACACCAAAATCATTGCCTGGGATTCCTGGAGTAGGAGGTAACTGTTCTAAATCTGCGAATGGATTTTGTAGAGTTTCCCGAGAATCTTGGCTATGGTTAGCATTAGCATTTGCTACATGAGATCGTAATGCTGCCAGACTCCCAGTGGCCAGACTATTAAGAGTTGCTCGAATTGAAGATTGAAGATCTCTTGTTTGTTCTTGGAGTAATTCAAGATGTCGTCTTATAACACGCAATTCCATGATATGCTGATTTTCGACAGCCAGAGGGGCGTCCATACGTACTTGGCTAAAATTAATTAATTAATTAATTAATTAACCAATTTACAGATATTTACTAACCAATTTAATGTCAAATTGTATTATGAAAAAGTTGTAACCTGCACAGATTTTGCATTTCCAAAATGTTTTGAGCGAGAGCTTCAATACTTCTAAGATCGGTATCACTTCGTGGTCCTGGTCTTCCGGTTGGCGTGCTAGCTGCATCTGTAACCGTAGCTTCATTCGATGAGTTCAGCACAATTTCCTCCGAATTATCTACGATCGTTAAAGGAGCCGGATCGAATAGTAATCTGGATGGTCCAGGCACTTCATCATCCATGACCACTGGTGAACTTGGTGATTCAAAGGAAGTAGAACTAGACTGTTCAGTAGGTTCCGGCTCAATCAAAGTAGAACTTCCTAATAACACGTCAGTCTCATACGTATCATCCATTTGACTATTGTCTGCTTCAGTTTCAAGATTCTGTGGTTCGACAATTTCTGGAATAGACTCATTCATAGAGAGTGATTGCTGATGTGGGCCGGAGCCCTCTAATATCCTAGGAATTCGACTTCGAAGAAACTGTTGGTAGTTAGACACCAACTCTTCGTAATGACTAACTAACTGTCTGTAACTTTCTTGAAATCTATCTTGGCGAGCGTTCAACGTCTGCAAAATTCGTCATAGATTTCAATCCAATGTAACAATGTAATCTAATTGATTTTTAACAAACAAATAATTACCTCCCCTACAATTAGTGGATCTTCATCTCCCGCGACAGCAGCGGCAGCAGCAACAGCAAATGCTTCCGCTTCAGTCTCGGCTTCAGGATCTGGCACAACCACTTCCTCAACAACTTCACTTTCATTCACTAGTCCACCATCCTAGAAACGAGAGACGACAATTGAATGTATTGCGAAGAGCATACATGCATAATATATATTTTGCAAACGCCAGTCATGGACGTCACGATTGAAGTATTACATAATAGGTATTGTATACCAACCTCTACATTATCTATATCGTCTGGAGCACTTGAGGCAAACTCCTGGAGTTGTCTTCTCCCCCGAGAATTTCTAGAAAGAATGTTGGGTCTGAAAAATTGGCTTGCAGCACCACCTCTTACAGTTCTACGAACTTCTTCTCTGCAAGGTGGGCTTGGGAAATTCGTAATGCCGGTAATTAAACTTTGTCCGAGTCGGTCAAACCGCACAAGTCTAATGCAAAATTTAATAATAATGAGCCAGATATCACATTTAAATAGCTTCTTACAACTTTCTTAAATTTTTGTTGAACTAACCTGACTTTTTCTTTCGTATTTTCTGTAGAACAGCGAGCTAATGGGTAAGGATGACCCCAATCCCAGAAGATTATTTCATTAAACGTTGCTATTGCTAAAAGTCTAACAGAAGGATGAAACGCAAGCGATGCAATCACAGTTCCTGAATCCGTTACTAAGAGTTCACTGCCACCCTAAGTATTTAAATATGTTTAAATAAATAAAAATTCCCTACTGTGCTGAAATTTTATTGTCAACTGGTAAACATGCCATACCTTCAAGTCCCACACTCTCACATGACCTGCAAGACAACCCGAGGCTAAAATATCATTCTGACTGGGATGCCATTGTACGGTCCATGGAGTTCTGGGATGGCCAGACAGTGTTTGAATCACCTCACCGCTGGCGACATCACAAACGTAGACATTGTGATCTCCGTGGCAAGAAGCAACTTTACTTCCGTCGGCACTGAACGCGATGTGAAAAGTAGTTCTTGCACCATTCGGCAGTTTAAATCTCTAAAAAGTGCAATTACATAAATTCTTCAATGTTATTTGTCGCCACTATTGTGGTTAATTAATTGGCACAAATTTGGTAGCATACGATTCTTACCCGTCGAGAAAGGTCTTTTGTGCACAAAGTGTGCACTGCCTTTGTAGCAAGTGACTGCGAAACAACCTTCCTACCAGCATTATGTCTAGGGAAAAAGTAGAACGAGGTAGATCCACCGAAACCTAATTCTCTGTAAAATAGCTCTTTTGGAATAGGATATCCGTATTCTCCTGGAATCGGTTCCTTTCTGCGATCTTCACGAGGCTCTTTTATATCCATTATCCGGATGAATTTGTATTCTCCGTACTTGAGAACATTAGGTTTAGGTACTAACGCACAAACGGCTCAACTTTTAAACATCGTAACGCAAAAGTTATAACATCTAACGATCTAACACTCACAAATCGTAAAATTTAGTACAAGTAGAAGCACACAATTAACTTAAACATTAGGTAATGTTTAGAGAATAATTCTACGTCAATACATTGACATTGTGCGACGCAGCATTAAAATTTCAGAGTTTAATTTTTGTTGTACTTCTGCCTGCCTACTATACTTCTTGTCTACCGCAAATGACACATCACAATCACATAAAATACTTTCTACCTACAACCTAGATTGTAATTACTAATTAACACGAGCCTGATTGACTTTCAACTTTTTAAATCCATCAACAAAATGGTCTACTTAATCAAAATAAAAAATAAATATCGACATCTGGAATGGAAACGTCGATATAATATATAAGGCCAATGGCTTTAATTCAGCTTTGCAGTAGTTCTGTTGTCCTTGAACGAAGACAACATTGTATTTAATACCTGAAACCAACAAAACGATATTCTTCAATAACAAATATTAACTTCAAAATACTTCACATCATTACTGCACTACTGACTACACGTCTTAATTTGTAATTCCTATATTCTAATTCATTCTTGGTCTCTTGATAAAGTTCAGAGTAAACTGAACCAAAGCTCGGGATATAAATAAAAAAAGCCTTTATTATAGCCTAAAAATGTCGAAATCTTTTAAATAAAAAAATACACAATTTTTCTTTCAGGGGCTTCCATTTAGTATTGAAACAAATCGACCTTTTTAATCCTCCCCTCCCCCATGTCTGATGTCACTGTTATCGTTTATGGAAAATTTTCAGACGTACTGACTGGAAGCTCAGACATTAAATAAACATTCTTTCTTATAATATATATGTAATCGAACATAATATAATTAACTGACTGATGTTGCTACTTTAATAGTGCACAGATATCGGGCATCCTTGTTTGCTTCGGGTGCTTTACTTCGCTTTCAATTTTATCCGATCGATAACCGACTCTTGAATAGTCTTGAACACCTCACCTCCAACCTCATCATCCAAAAACTCAACATAAGTTGAAATTCACAAGCACAAGTTTGCCACGTTTACATCTTAATTTGAATTTCCACGAACCACACACCCACAAATGACTCAGTTCGCAATGATTTGAGAATACATCAACAATAGATCCCCAAATCACAAATACTTACTTTTCTAAATCATAATCAACAATTAGGCATTGATAAATCCCATTTCTTCAATCATTACTTGTCAACCCGCTGGCCACACTCTCTAATCAAATAATCCTAATATTCCTAATGAATAATACATCCATCATCATTACGGCATAACTAGTAACTAGACAAATACCTTCATTAAAGCATGTAATACTATGACTTAAATAACTTGTGTCGGTCAAGAAACTCGATCCCCATATTCCCCATCCCAGCATTTAACCATATAGCGCATAAATGATAAAGGATGATACTCAATTGAACCCACACGAAATCTAATTTCCTGACAGTATTGTCAACATCCCCATTAACCCCCTACCTCAACCATACCTCCACATTAAATTTAAACTTGCACATTACCTCAGAGCCCATTCCTTCAATAGGTTATCTTCCATCTTCCCCAAACTCACAGGAACGACAAAAAATATGTTGATTTTTATGAGTCCCTGATTCTCAACAAGAGATTTGGTTGGACATCATGACGGAAGAAATATTTTGTTATTTGTTCCCTTCTTGTTTCATGCTTTGCTCCTCTTCTACTCCTCTCAGCTCGAACTCGCACAATAGTATATTTACTTTCCCTTTGATTTTAATGCCTGATGTGATGGTGTGGTATGGTTGGTTATTCCGTTTCTTGTGTATTTCAGTTAAGGAGATGTTGAGGAGAAGCGTATGTGAGAAGAGCAAGAAATTGCTCGCATTCACAATACACACACATACACACACAGCTTATATGTATATGGAGATGGTGTAATAATATAATAGGTAACTGTTTCCTTCAAATAGTACAGAGATACTTACGTGTAAGGTTCTCTTGTCCAACAACTTGAAATAAGACAATCCTTCCTTTTGGCGATGATTTTAAGAGTTTTACCTTTCCTTACTTTATGACATTACCCAAGTATGTGTGCATATGCATAATATCCTTGCTCCTTGTGAGCATCCTATCATGTGCACATTGTGTATCCACAACTCCTCTACCCTACTCTGGTATGGCCAGACGGGAAAAACTTGACTAGAGAAGGCACGAGTGTGAGGGAATAAGTGTGAATGGTCGATGTTGTCGATGCGATGGGGTATAGAAAAGCTTGATCTGTGGAGACTGAGAAACGTACAAGTATTGCGATCATCATCATCACCATCATTGTATCGCAAAGTAAAAAAGTATAAAAAAGAGAACTGTGCGGCGGAGGAGCCGAGCTCACAGTGTGCACACAAAAGGAACTTGCCTTTTAAATGATTATTCGTTGTGTATGCCTCAAGCAGCCTCTTCTGCGACTTCAGGATTTAGATTTGGATTGGCAGCTGAAGGAAGGTAGAAGAAATGAGCGAACGAGCAAAACAGCCTTGCTGAGCTTGAGCTGGAGAAGGATATTATGTGAGCAATGACGAGTACGAAAATCTTTGGAGGAAAATGGAAATTTGGCAATTTTTCCGGGAAAAGGATATTTTTTTATTATTAGTACTTTTTGTGCG
>JAHZNA010004118.1:0-47776 GCA_027743935.1 Sinodicranocentrus sp. ZH6
CCCGTCGAATTTAATATTGAACGATATGCGAATTTCTTTTGTTCTTGATAACAATGATATCAATTTTGATTATGAATATTAAGTAGGCTAGCCAGCTCCAATGTTAAAATCAAAGTTGTCGTTAGAGAGAGCAAGTATGTCTATCAGTTGCTTTTTGGGAAATGTTGCCTTTTATAAACGTCATGTCACTTGATCTGAATCAAAATCAAGCTGGAATTTTTCTCAGTTTTTAGGATTCATAAAAAATTAGAGAATTCTCCTTCTCCGAACAACACGCTTCTCATGAACATTAGGGATAAACACTTTAAATATTTATAAAAGATCAATTCTTCAAAGTAGTTGGAATCATGAATCAGATACGGTTACACAATTTCATGATGATGAGGATGACTCAGAAAAAAAGCAGGTAAAACCAACCAGACACTCAATTTTTATCCAGGATACCTAGTTTTTTTTTCTCTCCTCTTGAACTGCAAATCCTGGGAATAGCTATAGCCCAGTCTCTTCAGTGGCAAGTATGACGGTGTAGATAAAGCGTTCAAAGTACGTAATGTTCCTACGTAATGAAACATATGCATTCAGGATATACTCATAACCCGGAACTTCCTTACCGGATTCTTTACCATGGAGTATTAACAGTTTTTGATCACTCCTTTATACATGTATTACGTAGGTTCGTGCATATCTTTCATCTTACACGGTACTATTATATGTACAAACATCTTTGCAATGGTGTACCTGTTACATGCATGTCGCGAAACGCCTCAGTGATTTTCATGAGGCTAAAGAACAAGACTGTTTTATCAGCAGGATTGCTTGTATATCATCCCCTATGACGGGTATAGTGCTCCAGTTCTCTCACCTGAACTTGAGCCAGTTTTTAGCCCACGTCGTCATGATTTAAATGATTCATAATGTGATACGCTTTTAATTGCTTTTACGCTCCTCTTTTTTTCATTCCTTCATCGTTTTCAAGTGGAAAGAGAAGCGATGACCGTTTCATATACTTGGAATGGCTGCATAATAAAAGGCATCATCATATTATATAGCACGCAAGATGGTTCACCTATCTCTGATTGCATGGCGTCATCCCATCATCTATTACCCCTTGCAATCATTTGTTTATTACATTATTATGCTCAATATGTTTAGTTCATACATGTCTCTCTATATTTGAATCTCTTGTCAACTCGTTATTCAATCTGTCATCGTCATTCATGAGAATACTTGAAAATGGGCATGAACCACTTTCGCACTCATTCACTGATTGTGAGTACCTAAATATAAACGCATACCAAATGAATGAGTCGTTGAGGTGGCTAAATTAATTGTAAATATAAAAAGTGCATTGCACGCCACTCACTGGTTTATCAGTTCAATCATCTTCGTCTCTCCTTTTATGCAATTGTTTTTTTTCACCAACATTTATAAGCATGATCAGAGTAATGTTTTTTTCCCAGGAAAAAGAGTCACATGAATGAAGGGATATTTATAAAATTGCGAAAAAGCTAAACAAATCCCCTCCTACACTCATTCTCTTTGAAAATATTAAAGAATTTCTTAAAGTTTACACAATGTGCATTTTTTCGCTGCAAAACAGATGTATACGAGTCTGCCTACATATTATGTGAAAATATGTTCGCACAGGATTTTCTAAAATTCGGGGAAGAAAGGAGATGACCTTTATTTTCAAGAAGGATGCATATTAAAATGGTAAAAATACTCCCCAATTTAATATTCAATATAGACCCAGACATTCTTTCTTTTTTCGGCAAGTTTCCTCCACATCTGCACATAACTTTGGGAAACTGCTTGTATACCTGGATTTGAAAATAGATATGCGTTCACCATCTCTCTCTTCATGAATGATCCAAGCATGCATGTGGCACAGAAAAAAATGCCAGAAGGTAAATGAATATATTATTGCAAAACCCAAACTCGGTGTTTTATACAAGAAACAAACGAAACGAGTGGTCGGTCAGTAGACACAGGAACCATCCGCCCGTCGGCACAATCCAAAAAGACATTCTTGTGTAGTTAAATCATCTGGAAAGCACAAGCTAACTTACAAAGCAATCCTACAGTTTTTACAGGTCGTCAACGGTGTCCTCAGTGGAACGTACATGAGTGATTGTTCCTATCAGAGGGATACGTCATTCTAGGAAAGACATCGAACTTATCTCCTCCGTCCGAGATATTATTGTCGGTACTCATTCATTCCATGTTATACGGAGGAATTTTATTATACCAGCAGCCAACACCATCACATCACCCCTCGCTCAGCAGTTTACTACAAAGTAGGGTTTTTTTTGCTTATCACACTGATTAAGGAAATGACACACCTACCCCAGCTACTTACTTGAATTTTAGATTGAATCATCAACTATTTAGGAGGTCGATGGATATCACACGAACTAAAGGAAACAATGAACTCTGCATGATAAATGTGGCAAATGTTTCCTCACGTTGTTGGGTTGGTTACTCCCTTTGAATTTTTATAATTCCGAAAAAAAAATCACATTTAAGGAGGAAAGTCGTGCAGCTAGTCATTAAACTAACGAGCTCCACGCACTACTGAAAGAGAGATACCTGAAACGTAATATTGTGGCTTTTTTGAGTTTTTGAGTAAACTATTTTGTAAACAAAATCCCCTAATAAAAGTCTCTTGTAATTTGCTTCATGTTCATAAGGATTTACGTCACTCAGAAAATGCCTGGCTTAAGGTATTCAAGTAACTGAAAACTACAAAATTTTATTTCATAACGGCGGCGCGTCGTTATAAGTAGTTGAGTCGAAAATTTCAGTTTATGCCTAGCGGACAATATTATGTTATGTTAAAAAATAATGTCTAGGCGGTGGATGTTGTTAGGAAAGAGATAATATACGGAAAAAATTGTATATCACATCATCGGTTATCGCTCATCCATGCATGTGCTCACTATCTCTCTGTATCTCTTTCTCCCTCCATGAAAGAAATTTTTCCTAGTTTACGCAACGAACCAAAGAGGAAAATACAAGATAGCAAGGATTTCTGAAGAAGGTCTGCTCAAAGAATTTTTTCTTGCGTGGGAATGCCCACACATATTTCAGTTCAGATATAATTGAAAAAAGAAGAAGTTTTATCTGTGTGGGCCGCAGCCAACCGACGTTGCACAGTAAACAATAACTTATTTGAGCAAATAATACCGTGCTCTTGTTTGTTTCCAGGTGTTTTATAATCCAATGAACATAAGAACTCGGGTCGGGCAATCATAGTTATGATATGTTTGTCGCAATTCCTCTGAGCTTATTAGGCGTTCCAAGTACAACTTTTGCTCGTATTTGTCAACAAGCCTCTTTTGTTGGATCTTGTTTACTTGGGAAAAGATGATTGATGTTGAGAGCTCTTTACATGGAAATCACGCGTGAAGTGTTTTGGGGAAAGTTAATTACCCTTTTGACCTTACTCCTTTTTTCATATCCGAATACATTTTAATATTTGTCACTAGCTGAAAAATGGATTGAAAGGGAATTGTATAACACAGATGGTATCTTGAAATCCTTATCATATCAAAGATTTGATCGAAAGAAATCCGCTAAACAAACATACTGTAAATGTTTTTTGATAAAACTTCTCGCCTCTCTCTCTCTCTTTTTTTTCAACCTACTCCTTTGTTATATGAATAGAAAACTGTATATAAAATCGCCGAACTTGTTTTGCATGTTTTGTCAACTTCCCCAAGATAAAAAAATCTCTGGAGGGATACCGACCAAGAGACATGGATTTGTGGACTCTTTCTTTGTTTCTGAGTGATCACCAATCTGTCACAGAAGGAAGACTCGAGCTCTTGCTCACTTTTATAGGATTTTTCACATGTTTTCCAATTGATTTTAAGCTGAGAAATAAAGAGTTAAATAAAATAAAATATATAAAAAAAACTAGTCAGGAAAGCCAGTTTTCAATTATCATCAAATCACCTGTAGACATCTCATTAAAATACTTATTAATTTATCATTTTGACCATTAGAGCAGGTCACATATGCCTATCCGTGTAACATTCTTGTTAAGAGATTTCCGAATCAAGATAAATAAAATGAAAGCCATTTGTTGTTTTGAAATATTCTCCGAAACTCGTAAAACTAGTCGTTTTACAAGTCAAAAGTGACAACTAATACCTAAAGAGTCTACCATAAGAGGATTAGTATTTGCGAACAAGTACAAGCAAGTGAGCTCAAAAATATCTCGGTAAATCAGTGCATATCTTGATTGCAAAAAAAAGACTCTTCTTATTCTTCCCCTCTTGTCTCATTCCAGCTCGGTAGTGCAATGCAATAAATACTGTATGCAACTTTGGTCGTCGGCGGGATTCACCTTTACTGTAAAATTAGCTTGATTTTACTCAAGTTAGCTAGACTTGATGGATTCCCAAATGTTACAATGAATATTATGAGCAATACTTGGCAAACTACTGTCACAATTACACAAAACAAGTCATTGTTTTCGTCTACTACACGCAAGACGGTATTGCGGACGAATGCTTTTGAAAAAAAGATTTGCAAGCCGGTGCTTGAAAAGGCTTTCTCTTTTTCCCATGTACTCACTCAAGCATGAGTGTTTGTATGTTTTGAAGTTGAAAAAATGTGAAACATATACACCGGGACGAGAATAACTATCATTTTCCTCTCTTCCAATTATCCGACTTTTGCGTACTTTTATTTTAATTTTTTTTTAAAGTAAATAAATACCATGTAGTACTTGTCATCCACGTGTTTATAAAGCTATTTTTATGTACAAGAATATAATCCTCTGCAAATGAGAAAAATCAACGTTACACAAGTTCCAGTGAAAACTGAGAGTAAAGAGCGAACAAATTGCTTTGTGGAAGTGAGATTATTCCAGAAAACTTGTTTTTATTACAGTATAAGCTGACTAAACGCAAACGTCATTGAATTTCGAGAGGAAAGGGTATGAGCTTCGCTTGCTTTTATTTTTGCGGCTTGCAGTAGAGCATCAGTCAAAAGTAATCATGAGGATGGTTTAGCATTACAAACATAATAAGCTCACTTCCAGTCAGAGACTATCATCAATTATATCAAAATGAGCTCTTCAGAGAGGAAGAAAGTCAGTGTGGAAGGCGCCGATATTTTTATCTTATGTGTTTGTAATTGCCCACGCCTTAGTAATCGTTATTTTGATTATGTGAATTTATTCTGTGTAATGAGCCCCGTTCAACTTATATCCAGAGGAGAGAAGCAAAAGTTGAATTCACTCTGTGTGAAATTTACATAACCAGCATAAGGATAAATGCACAAGCATTGTATTCCTTCTGTACTCGTTACTTCTATACGAATAGAGTAGGTACACAATTTTGGATGGAATTTGTTCTCTTTATGATGTCTCCTCAGGTTGTCATTTGATGGCATCAATTATAAAAGGGGAAAATTGTTCTAAGAAATTTTTCCGCTAGTTTAGTTTACACATTTAGATAATATGGAATGACGCATTTTGTTTGAAAATAATACTGGAATTTAATGAGGGGGTGAAAAGCAACCCAAGTTTTACAACGGAATATCCGAGAAATTGTACGCAATATTTTTTGGGAAAAATCTTGGGTTACCCAGCTTGAAGTCAATTTCATTGAATTTTATGTAATAACGAAAGCATATTTTGTTAACTTGAGCTTCTCCTCTTGATTTTTCTGACAGTCTCTCCAATCAACGAAGTTCTCGTTAAGGATTAAAAAAAGAGAGAATGTGTCACATGTCAATTACTGCTGACTTTTAGCAAGTCGGTAAGTTTTACGGTTTATTAATGTGTCTCATTGCATGACCCATGAATAAAAAATATGAAGAGATGGATGAATGAGCATATGTTATCATTATCATATGTGTGGTTATAAGAAGCACCCTGGCCTTGAATTTACACTATATAGCAGAATATACCAGATTGAAATAGGTTAATATGTAATGATAGATGCATTGAAGATATGATGCGTATCTGGTCTGCGTCTTTTATAATGACAGTTGAGTTTCCACAGCATAGCCTTTCTTGGTGCATGCAATGATGGATGAATGCACTCATGTTGAACTTTGAATCATTTAAATAAAGCCTTAAAATTTACTCATTTACAAGTTGTAAAAGTAATTACTTCAGCAGAATATAATGTTTAAATTCCATTGAAATTTTTGTTGTAATTTTGCAACATAAAAATAGCTCTCTAGTGAAATGTTGAACAAATATACCTTGATATCCAGAAAAACAACTAATGAAAACAAACGATGGGTTCAGCGAGCAAGTTTATATTTTTATTGAAAACGAGAATTGTTGTGACTTCCACGAATCCCTCGAAATTATTTACAGTTTTACGGAAAGCTAATCATTCCGCGAATATCTAATCCATCGTATCTGCACTTTTGTGTTTGTCGTTTGTTAACCTCGAATGATGTGGATTGTATAAGCAATCTTGACGCATGACTTATTATCTAGCCCACCTGCAAAGTAACAGACTATGAAAAAGCGGAATAAAATTCAGGTAAGACCGAAGATGGTCAAAGCATGCACATCTTTGCCAGTAGCCCAATACCTAGAATAGACTAGAGCATCTAGGCAACAGTGGCACCGGATGGGGTTTCTCGAAGAATCTTCATCCCCTTTTTCTGTCGTACATTCCATTAACAAGAAAGTTCTTTTATTGGGGCATTGCGATAATAGCCAGCA
This sequence comes from Sinodicranocentrus sp. ZH6, assembly GCA_027743935.1. Taxonomy (NCBI): domain Eukaryota; kingdom Metazoa; phylum Arthropoda; class Collembola; order Entomobryomorpha; family Entomobryidae; genus Sinodicranocentrus; species Sinodicranocentrus sp. ZH6. Next base: position 6,698 of record JAHZNA010004118.1, read on the forward strand.
TTTCACCCCTGTCATCCCACTATCCAGACAAACTTGTCTAATCTTACAAACTAGCACGTCTTGTCTGCTCTTTCCAGAAAAGTAATTTATGTAACTAATTAAATTAAATTATCATTAAACAATATTAAAAGATGTAACTGGTGTCCCTAGCCTTATTTTTCTCATGAAGCGGATTCAACCAGTCAAAATAATGTTTTTTTAAATGCTTTACAACTCCACCATAGCTAGTCAAAGGGAGAATCTTGGTTTGGCGTATTGCAGAGATTTTTTGTGATGAAACTTGTGGATCTCCATCACTCTAAAAATTACTCATGACGGCTGCGTCAGATAAGAAGGTCACCTGAGAGAGTGAAAATTATGCAAATGGCCAAAGTTACAGGAGCAGTCGGGGATGGTCAAACGAAAGAGTGATCATTTGAAAATAATATGTCCCTATATTACAAAGTAAGTAAAAATATATGTGTATTGTGTCTCGTTTCCCTCAGTGTCCACTGGCCAAAGTCAGACAAAATGTCTGAAAATAATTGAAATGTTCCAACTAGACCGGCTTACAAAAAGGCTTTGCCACATGCAGGGAGACCTTCTAACAAGATATCACACTTCCCAAAACCAGAAAATAAATAACAAAAATCTACATTTTATCAAGTAAAAAGATTGCCCAAAAAATTACTTCTGCAGACACAAGCCGCATGATAATAAACGGTTTATTTATGCACGCTTGAGGCACTTGTGTGAGTCTCCCTTCATGATATCATGAATGCACACACGCACACACACTGAAAATCCATTTTTACCAGAATGAATTATATTTGTTGCATTTACTCTTTGGAGGAAAGAGGTCTTTAAATTTCCAACAAATTGTCGTGTTATTCAATTTGACATGTTTATTCGGACATTATCTACACTTTTGAAAATATTACGCATAATTATTGACAATAAAAGAACATGAATTTTTGAGTTCATACCTCACTGCCCTGTTTTTCTTCAAAATGCGTAAAAAAAATACTTTGCACATCTCTGCATGCTTAACCTGTCATCGGTCTGGTAGCCGGTTGAGATTTTTATTTTTGTGAAAAATGATACGTCCCATTCATTCCTATAATTTGTTGTTTATTCCCCACAAATTCTGCCAAAATGCACACTGAGGTGTCATAAGACTACGTAATTTAAAGCAAGTTTCTCTTGCAAGCCTGCCTGTCTCTCTCAAAACAACATACTTTATGTCCTTGGAATCATTATGAAAGAGGCAGGGAAACAGTGGAAATTTAGGGGTTGCAAAACAACAAGAAATCCACCCTTGACAAACGGCACTGCATTTTATGCAGAATTTGGAACACTTCAATCATGTCAGCTACTGCAAAACCAAAACTCGCCATTTTTTAAATATATATTTCATCACAGAATATTACCTTACAAAAATAATTAGTCTTGCTTGATCAGCAGGATTGTGAATGAAATAGTGTCCCTCTCTGGTATATTACTCTTGAAGAGAGAAAAATGCACACGCAACATGAAACTGATTTGCAATGAGAGCACAGACATCCTTTTCATACTCTCGGTTAGCTCTCCACCTCATCCACAAATACATATATACTTATCAAATTATGAATATTACACATAGTTAAACTGCCATCATACAAAAGTGCAATAATGAAAAAATGCATTTATAATATATTTAACTGTTATTCACATTTTTTAAAAATATTCCGTTCTAACATGCTCAATAATTGCATCTCTCCCTCTCATCTTACAATTTAAATGGATTCAAGTTCACGCTACGCACAGTAGCAAGTTATTCCTCTTGTTTTTAGTTGTTAACAGTGGGACGTGGACGAACAAAAGTTAGCGGGGCAGACAATGACATTAAAGAAACAAAGACGTCATTCCCTACAATTAATTACTATGAAAAGTTGTCCATTCGAGTCATTTTCCTTCCACTGCAACTGCCCTATAAATTATTTCTTAATGGGAATCGAAAAAAAAACCAAAACACTGGAATAATAAACTTTGCTCATTATATAGATTTTAACACTGCTACTATAACTTCTCCGCTTGGGGAACAAAATATCATCGTACATCTCATTGTTGTGCTCCTTTGTACTTTGAAGAGAAGATGTTGTATGTGATGATGACTTATGTAATGATAACAGGGCACAATTACTTTTGTCAGAGAAATCTTCTTTTTGAATGCATTACAAGTGGTCCATGTCAAAAGTAAAGTTTAAACAATAATATATATCTGTAAATGTTCAATGATCACATAAAAAACCTTTTTGTTTTAGCACTGTTCATCTTTCTTGGGTGCATAATACAACCAAGACAAAACAAAAGTGATGCTCAAAGCAGAAAAAAGCAAAAAATTGTAATAGACTGCATAAAAAATCCACCTCAACCTCGCACACACAGAAGGAGAAGTCTGTAATTTAAGATAAAAACATAGGGAAAGTTGATATGAAGTTTGCGTCTTGTGTAGAGTGCAAGTGAAATGGCGATAATGAATTTCCTCCTCATTTGCTGACACTGTATGTGTTTCAATTGCGCACTCCTCAAACCTTTTTTTTTATTATACGTATATAAAGCGTCTAGCGTCGCTCATTAGGTGTATGGTGAAGATATTATATTGCAGTGGAAAGGATATCCCTATTATGATTCCATAATAATTTCCCTTAATGGAGGTATACATTCACACATATTAATTGTGGATATTTTATTTTCATGAAAATCATCCTCTGTTATACATGATCATTATGTGAATTTTAATATTCAGTAGGCTACACATGATATTTTTTAAAACTTTGTCATATTTCCTCCTCTCATTTTTCAATACACTCCCCACTGACACATCTCCCTTTATCCTTTTTATCACACTTTACGTTTTCCCCAGGTGCGTAAGGAGGCTCGAAAATGACTTTGTGGCCGGAGGTTATAAATCTGCATGAGAGCTGTTTACACAAATAAGACGGGCTTTTGGATGGGTTCACTATTACCTCTGTAACTTCATTGTAATATATTCCTACAAAGTGTTCGCACATGTCTAACATTGAATAAATATCCCCCGGAAATTTACTCACGGAATCTGCTGGAATGACAGGCTTGAGACTACTTTTTGCAAGACATTTGCCTTGTTTAGAAAATAGAAACTGCTTCAAGGCTGCCAGCGAGCAGTTGGAAAATTGAAACATGTTACTAGTCCTCTCTGTACTGGGGCTCATGATGTAACCCTTTTTTGGTGGGCAGTACTTCTTTTTTGAATCATGCTTTGCGTTCATATTATGGGCATACTCGTGGACAGCAGGGTACACTCCCTGGAAGTGACCACCCACATCTTCGACTACTGAAAAGGACTCGTACTTCTCGTCTTTTGATGTTGTACAAGCTCCGTTTAAATAAGCTACACCCAAAACGTCAGGTTGATAAGTATTGTCCACTTTTCTGTATAAATCTCGGCCCGTCAATAGTGTGATGTGGTCGTATTTGTCGTGCTTTCCATTTGCCTTCTTTGCGTACTTTTTTAATCTTTGAAGAACGGTTTCGATATCGATCACCACTTCATCTGTGTCGTCTGAGGTAGGCTGGAATATCTTGGCTTCATTTATTGAATCTAATACATCGATTTGTGCGACTTGAAATACGATTGTGGGAAAGTCCTCATCGCTCGTGTGACTCAAGTTGTAAATATTGTTGACACTGTGGAAGAATATACCCAAGTATTCTAACAATTCTAAACCTGAATTTTGTATTGCACTATATAACGTCGAGTCCAAAAGTACATAGATTTCCACCTCGAATCTATTTATTCCCAAGTTATTTATATGAGTTTTCTTTATATTTCGTCCAGGATGCCAGGTAGAATTGGAAAGCGAGTGTTGCAATAACTCCGACTTTACTCCAGGATGTTTTCTCAAGTTTTGTTTTAAAGACGTCTCCAAATACCCCTTACGCTGCAGCGATGATCTGGGCGAGGGGTTATCTGATGGAAACCCAGGTGTGATCGAAGCCGTTTTAGATGCGTTGTTGGTTGCAGGTTCTTGCATTACTTTATCAGTCCCTTCATGTTCAATAGAGTATTCGGAATATTGTAACAGTTGAAATGATTCAGTTTCTAAACTACAAAAACAAATTAACAAAACAGTGTATTTTTGCAGAAAATCTGTCATGATTTTAGGTTTTAGACAAATTCAAAGTTTGGACTAACTCTTTTGCTTATCGAAGCCTTTGAAATTGTTACAATACAATATGCCGTACTGCACCCCATTACCGCTTCTTTTATATTAAACCAATTCACCATTTATTTACCCATAAATTTTTTCGATGGGGTGGTTAAACCGCAGAAATGCTTATTTTCCACCATAAAAAGTTAACCGCAGCTAAACAAACATTATAAGGGATGTGAAAAACCACCCCATTACAAACAAATTGGGTTAATGCGAACTGGAAAAAGCAATCATTTTTTGACATTAAAGCTTGTCGACACAGAAGCCTTTGGAAAACCCAATCTCCTATATATATTCATAATAATATCCATTCTTCACAAAGCATTAGCAAATTCAATGGAAAATCTGTTACCTTAATTGTCATTTGCGTAACTCAGACAAAAATAGGATAAATATTAGCTCGTTATTTCCAATCCTTTTGTAAAACCTTTTGTCATCTTATTAAATAGACGAAGTGTACGCTTCAAATTCATTACATGAGTATGATTGAAGTGAGCTCTTACCCTTTTTTCTGCGAATTATTCTAAAGCATAACAATAAATTGAACAGGCACTCACGTCATCTTTCTATTATGTTTCCATCCTTCGTTCAACAATAAATTAATTGTAAATCAAGTCAAAGAGAATAAAATAAATATCCTTTGCAAACTAAAGGATGCGAGTGGGCTTCCTTTTGATAACTTTGTTTCGCTTTCTGTGTGCACCATAACTTCCATTATGTGATTGATGATCAAAACCCCAAATTTAGAATAAGACAACAAATTCTCGAGAACTATACTCCCTTCCAATTATCCACGCTGATAAAATTTTCGATCATTCTCTGCTTTCGTGATCTGGATAGTTTTACAATTTGCAGAAACAAATAATAAAGCCAGAAAGCTGACTCGTTGGTGTTTGCCGAATTTGACAATCCAAGGACTTCTCATGAAATTTAATACAATTCTTTTCGTAACTAATGTCATCCAATTGAATGATCTATCATATTATGACATTCTCTCTCGATGTTTTCTGCTTGAAAGGGCCACAGCTTTGTTAAATTAAGGAATCCATACTACGTCGTTGTTTTCGACGATATCGCTTACACGAGCATAAGAGGAGAAAAAACGGTTTTTCTATTTAATAACTTTGTATAATGATGTTGTTCTAGAAGCTGGAGCTCACTTCGGATTTCAAACTGAATCCGTTATGGGATCGGTTGAAAGAGCATATATAATTTTGTTATTCTCCAGTTTCCTGGAAGCTATTATGAGTTTCAAGGATTTTTTTTCATATCCAACTTCCAAATTGGCTGACAAAAGATTTGCTTTTGAGCATTCATGCATGCACCTCGTTGAAAGGATCGTTTACTTTGCATTTTCTTTCTACCTGGTTTGATCAGCGTCATCATTTTTCTCCATAATAGATTCAAGAAGAGAAGAGTGTTTTTATTGAACTGGATCAAACTAGTATTCAATTTGGAATGAGCTACCTCCAAATATATTTTACAAGTCACTACAGGCCAATGAAAAGGATAAAGTTTCCGCTCGTTTTTCCAAACGATCAAAAAAATATGTTACACAATGTTTTTATATATGTTAAAGGTATGCAGCGATGAAAAAAAGAATCAATGATTTCATTGCTAATTTAGAATTAAAGAGGAGTCTATTTTTTTCTACTAATGGAGTGTAATATAAGTAGGGGTTTGAAATATTGAGCATTCTCAAGCGAGGAGGATAAATGGGAAAAGTGTTAAAAAGTGAAGTTCACGCACGTGCCGCAGCTGCCAAAGTAGACGGGATGAAAGGTTGGGGGTAACATATTTTGTGTCAACAGGAAACATACATAAGTATAGAACATGATATCAAAAATACACACTCACAAATTTATTTTTGGACCATAAAATGATTTCAAAAGTATAGCGACTCTGGTTATCCCATGCCCACCTCTTTTTCCTCCCAATAGACCTCTGTATCAACAGAGAAAGTGTTTACAAACTTGTAAATATAAACTCTTGGGAGTATTTTTAAAAATGTGTAGATAGGCATTTCCCCTGAAAGCAAATCCCACATGAATGAATGCGGCACTCAAACTACCGTGACTGACTGAAAAAATAATTTTGTAAACACATTTACGATATCCATAAATTATGTCACCATTTTCAATGTACTTCATTATGTCTCCACCATTACACATGTAGTCAAGGCACACAGGAGGATTCTAATATAGTGATGAGCTGTAACAAGTCTACACGATCCAATATATGCCATCGCATTCATCACGGATTACCCGGAAATCCGTTCTCCTACAACTTTCTCATTTTCCCTTAATCTCACAATCTCACAGCGAAACGAGTCGTCGGGAGTCCTCAATTTTTTTGTTTGCATAGCGAAATACCATTATTTTGTGAATAATTACTCAACCCCATATTTTCCGCCAGAGATATTAGCTTTTCCTCATATATCCGTGATGAAATCGTTTATCCCCGTGTGGAACGAGAAAATTATGCTGAAGTGAGACAACTATGCGAAAAGATGATTGATAAGGCTGGAGTATTTTTGGTTTTTGCTTACCCTCGCCATTTCAAATACAAGAGTCACTCTTTGTCGCTCTATTATTGTAAAGAAGTGTGGGCTTGAGGGCGCCTGTTGTCGCCCTCTTCACCTTTTCCTCCGATTTTAGGAGCAGTCAAACATGTGCTCGATAGATGAACGTCGTCACAAGTTCCTTTATGTTACTTATTCAAAATCCCAGCATATGGTTATGAGTTATGTGACAGATGGAAGAATTCCATTTTGCAGTGCGCTCTAAGACATTTCAAAAGTTGATAGTGATTCATATAATTACACAAAAAATCTCATATGCGCTAATACCATACCGGCATACCATAAAGAGCTCCGAGTATTGGATTAGCGACACGGCAGGAGTGGTTCAAGAGTTAAATTTAATAGACTGCTTCCTACAAGAAAGACATTTATGGTAAGGATCTTTGTAAGGATCATTGTAAGGATCTTTTCTGCAATTTGAAAAGAAAATTCACGGGTAAAATCCGCATAGAAAACTACTAGTTATAAAAAAATTCATTAAATTAGAATATAATTTCGTGATGCTCACATATTATATTGCGATTTTTTATTATATTCTCTCATGCAAATCAAACTGAGGATTTCAATGCACTTTGACTTGGCGGGGTATATTGATTATAGCATTGTCAGACGGATGCAGTCATTGTTCTTGAATAAATTAATAGCCACGGCTGGTTAAAATAGGGAAAATGTGAGGTCAGCTCACAGCAGAGGTTTGACTGTGAAGACATAAAACGACAGTATTACATGAAAGCAATAAAATCAAAAGTCTAGCAAGTTTTTTTTTGAAAACTCTGGGATATGGGCAGACAGTAGCGACTTGATAATCTTAATCATCATGTGACATTGTCATACAATGTGTGATACTGCAATTTATTGAGTTTCTTTTTCATTATTCTTTTACATGCATTGTAATGGCATTTGCGTTTTGCACAGAGAAACTCAAAAGTCAATCAGATGAAGTCGTAAATGGGGCTAGTTGACTTTGCATTTGAAAAACCAGTCTATCTCCGAGGAAGGAAAGGAATGCTATATTTTCCACAAACTATGAATGAAGACAAGCAAGTTACAGGAGTAGTTAACGTTGTTCCAGAAAAGTTTAATCCCGTATGATACAAAGGATTAGATAGATGTTTGCAAAAATAAGATAAAATGAAATGATGAGGAACATTAAGCAACTCCATTCTTGTGAAAATTGGACAGAATGTATTAGCAAGGTAGGGAGATGTGTGTAGGTGCTCTCAACTCAAGCCGGCTTGAATTTCTTCATATGGATGTTCCTGACAGTTAAGATGCTTTTCACAAATGATTAGTGAGAGTGGTTACTGTACTGCTTCTGTATCTTGTTACGTCCATTTTTGGCGACAATCACTGTAATAAAAGTTATATTACCAGTATTCCTCGTGATTCTTATCGGAATCATTTTAAAACAAAAATAATGCTATTAATGGAATCTAAGCTTTTACAAGGGATGAAGTATAGATGAGTTGTGTCATTAAACAGTTGGGAAGTTTTTGTGTAGCATTATACAAAACAAAAATTTTAAAGGGCGTGCAAAAATATTTTTTCCCCATCCCCATCAAGATTTTTTCCAACTCACGTTTTATCAAATTTTTCAACGAGCAATTCATGCAGAGAATTAAAAACAGCATTATTTTCCTTCGTACGGGTTGCAAAAGCCAATCAAAATTTAAAAGATGGAATTGCACAAGAAATTTTTAAAAAAAATATTATGGGTTTTTTTGTTGGAATTCTATCTAATGAAATCATTACACGCATGAAAAAGCTGAAGACACAGAAGTTAGGAATGGGAATTGGATCTGTTGAGTATAATAAAAAATAAAATACTCTTACTCTGTATTGCTAGCCAAGTCAAGTTATTATCAACTTGGCATACAACCCTATCGCAATCCAACCAGTGCGAGTTGTGCGTAAACTCAGTCTCTCTGTTTTAAAGCTTTGAATACAGAAGAAAAAACTCTCTAAAACATTCCAATGAAACGTTCGTAATTGCTGTTTAATATGTGTATTTCTGCTACAGATGTGTAAAGTATATGCAAACACACATGATTTTTTTAAAAGTAGGCAAGTATTTTCGGTGGAAAATGTGTGTCATGTCATTTGGTGGGTTTTGCTGCACGTACTACATAATCATTCCTTGTTTCATGTCACGAGCTTTTTTCCATAGCCACTTGTTACAACCCAACAAGAAATAAAATTCCATGATCCAGCAATAAAACAGAAGCAGAATGATCAGTAGATGATCAGAGAGGAGGAATAAAACATTGAAGTATGTAGATAGCACCAGAATAATGAGCGCTGTGCAACCATTCTGCAAACCCTAATTAGACACTTTACTTTATACAACTTTCAAGTCGTTGAATAACCTTTCTTGTGGAAATTTTTGAATTAAATACGCATCAAATCGACCTAATATTTTACTCTTTAAGTGGAACTTCACATTCAATAATATTTGGCATGAGTTAAACTAGTCTTTTACGCCGAAAAAAATAAATCTATTTTGTTCAACGATGAATTCATTCGTCCATGAAAGCTTCAGGTTTTTTCGAGTTAGGAAGCTCGACCCTGACAAAACTCGGTTTTTATTATTATTTAAAAATATTTAGAATGGAATTTTGAAAGCGGGTGGTTTATCTTGTTGACTATTTATGGAACAGCGAGAGGAATCCGAAAATGGTAACTCGATGAAACAGGTGCCCTTTTCGCAACAGAAACAATCTAATGTGTTTCCCAGTCTGTCCTTTACATTTTATCGTGATATATAATTGATGATAATATAGAGCGTCGTAAATGCTTATAATTGTAACAAAAATGCTTCCCCGAAAATTAGCGAAGGCGAAAATATGCAAGAGGTGGGAAGTTGAGGCGCCGTGAAGACACTCGGAGTTGTGTCTTCTTGTACGCCACCGGCACCAGCTTGCAAACATCTTGTCATCAATCTCCGTTAAGCAATTTTCGGTGCGTATATTCATACTTTTGACTCAATACGACGTAACAAGTAATATTACATCAGCTTTCAAAATGGTACTATGCATCGAACCATACAAAAACTTTTAAACCTCTAAATGCTCCTTTTTGCAGTTTATTTACCTACTTCTTTACTTAAAGACACACACACTCAACTTCATAAAAAAATATTTCATTTTTATGCATCAGTTTATCATGCTAATGCAAGAATTGCCTAGAATAGTAAAGCATTCATAGTCCGGAGGAGGACGCCAGCTCTATAATTTCCATGCATATAACAAATAGGTCGGATTGAAATTGAAATATGACAACTGCGTGTTTGAATTTGATAATAATATCATAACAGATCAAGGAGTGCACTTTCAAAATGATGAATTGGGGATATTTTCAAGGGAGGGACATATGTTTATTCCAAGTCAAAGTCAGACTGCAACCCCACTCACATGCATTCATCGAATTCCTCGACCGTTGCGTGAGCTTATAAAAACAACCTACAACACCATTGGATTGGAATCTTGTAATACGTATAAAAGTCATTCATTTTATCTGTAAAAAAGATATGCCTTGTCTCTGAGAATATCGTCGAATGGATGTAGGATGTAGATTTTTTTCCCGGAACCACCTATTTCATTGTTATGGGCGATGTTTGTAATTTGCGTCTAACTTACGTTGTTAGCATTTGTTAGTACATATTTGTTTGGGATCAGTAAATACGTTTTTTATGCAATTAAATTCAATGTTGGCAAATTTATGTGGATGTACCTCAAGAAAGGTGATGGTGCAGTTTTAGGCAAGCACAGATTTAGCTGATAGCTATCGCTCAGGAAAATCATGAAACTAAAGTAGCGTCCTTGGAAGTTCTGGACAAAATTTTTGCTTGACTCCCAAAAGTTGTGCAGGAGCGGAAAACTGGAAAGTTAGCAGTTATGCATCTATCCTGTTCGTTCTGCAGGAATGATTTCTTCTTCCTACGATACAGAATAGGTGTTCTGTACGCCACCTACCTAAAAGTCTGCTTGAAACTTGCCCAGAGCCATAAAAAATGTTCAACTGGAATCCGTAATCATGACTTTCGCAAGTTTGTACACAAGAAAACAAAAATTAGATAAACGTGTACATTTTCATGCTAAGAAATCTAACAGAATATGCCATGAAAGTATGCCGAATAGTTGAAGAAAGAGTTCCGTTCATGAGAAAAACAGGTGCAGACTTATCACCTGCAAAATCTACCACATTTACGTACAGGATACATCATATCGAAATCATTTCCCTCCCCGGTGCAGAAAATTGCCTCAAAGCGGATGTGCACTGTACAAGAGAAATGAACATGATACTTACAAAATACAATACAATAATCACATCGGATATTTTACTGGATTATCTCGATAAGTAACTCGTAGTAGTAGTAAAACTTGCCTACTAGTCTTATCAATTGCAAAGAAAGTTAGAAATGAATTAGAATTCCCGTCAATTCAGGCTTTAATTTAATAGAAAATAAGATAGTCGAACAATACATTTGAAAATACAAAGATTTCAAATATTTAATGACAGCTTTCCGGATTAAAAAAATGCGTGATAATCTATTATTTATTACAAATAAAACCGACGTCGGCTGACTTCCATCTTATGACGCTTATTAGTTACGATCCATTCGTATTCACCTGTTTTGGAATCAAAAGTGCCTTTTTGGATAGATCGAAGTTTCAACGTAAATCGAGGGCCGAGTTCCCGAAGGGCTGCTTTCTTGCCGTCGTTTTTGAATTCATATCTGAAAAAATAATTTGTCGGTAGATTTAAATCATACAGAATTTTTATGATATGAGAAAGAAATACGTAATATCGCGTGATTTTGTAATTACCTATGATGTCTAAAGAATATATAATCGCGTTGATTATGAAATGTAACAATTCGACGTCCTCGAAATTGTGGTTCGTAATGAAACAAAGCCGCAAACATTCGACCTACAACTAATCCTAAGCGCGTTTGGAAATTAGTCCACAATACTTCTGGTCGGTGGCTTGTGATTTCTCTCCAGTCCCTCTAAGAAATAAAAGTGAACAGAACTTTTATCGTAACCGTATGGGCATATAAACTGAATATATGGATTTTACATTATAGTGAATGCCTTACCTTGATGTGCTTCGTTAATTTTACATTGCTCACTTTGAAAAAGCATGTTGGGCCTTCTGGTAAATGACTGATTAACATACTACCTAAATAGTTCCAAACAATATGTATTTAAAAACCCAACAAATTTACATATTAAGTTTGCATTATTTTATGATTAAAAAATGATTTCTTACTAGGCTCTTTCTTGTCCTCGTTAACGACAACTATATCGGTGAATTCATGGTCCTTGGCTTGAGTGATAATATGCTTTATTTTAGCTTGTCGGCGATGAAAAACAGTAGAATTAGGTAGTACTCGCTCAAGTTCTTTCAAAAATAGTCTTGTTTTCTAATATATATAAAAGAAGAGACGATATTACTTTCCTCTCACTCGTCTTTTTTGCATTTTGGTAAATTTAAAACGATTGTAGCAACATTAATATTTAACAATCATGTACTTTGCAATTTGACTATTGACAATGGATTATGACATTACCAAATTAGGATTTGCAGATGACGTAATTAGGATCTTCGGAACATACGTCTTTTGGAAGTAAGTGCTAAACTCATCGACAGTTATATCTTCCGCTGGATTATCTTCATCAACAAATGTATCATCTTCCTCTCGTAAGGTTTCTAACGTTTTTGGAACTTGTCTTGGTGGAGCATCTTTCCCTAATGCTTCCGCTTCTTCCTGTTTACGCCTTCTCTCCTTCTTCTTGAGCTGATGAAATAATTAATAACGAAAAAATAAATTAAATGCTACCCGTCAATAATAAGTTTCCAATCGACAATCAACAACATTGTACACTGTAGTACAATGAAACGTAAAATATAGAATGCAAGTCTAGTTTTACTTTTCAAGTCATAATTAAACCCTACAGTCAACGGTAGATAGATAGATAGATAGATAGATAGATTATTATTAGATAGGCGCAAATTATATTTGGAATTTTATGTACCAAGGAATTTACATGGACTGCTTTAAACCACTATTTGTACTACGGAAAGAAAATAAAAAAAACGTAGTCTGTCGTGTTAGGGTAGGAAGAACATTTTTGTATGAAATGATATCTGTAAACACGTAAATAAAATTGATCTATCTATCTATCTATAACGGTCAACAGTTCATTGTCACATCTGTCATCAGTAGTCAGTCATCAGTCATGCATGATTTATAAAGTAATTTAAAATGTATTCATCTTAATTAAGAGCGATGCTCACCTGTTGTTTTAATTTCTTAGCTTTTGCCACATCCCTAGTTTTCTTATGACGATTCAAGCATTTGTTAGCTTTGGTCATCAGTCCATGATAATCATCAAGACTTGGTCCAGTAGGTTGCACTTGTTCCGTCTCATCCAACTCTTCGTCAGACATTTTACTACTTTACTATTGAATGCTGACAACCGAAAACAATAACCTAAATTATCAATCCACTAAAGTTTCTTTTCAGTCAACTAAATAATTGCTACAATCAGTCAGACCGGTCAACAATCCACAATCCAACACTCCTCACACTCGTTCATCATTCAGCAACCACACAACCAACATAGCACGTGTAGAACTTTGTGTATAGTCTGAACAAAATTTTGAAAACCGCGCCACAGTCCTTTTTACCTCTGGGCATGCTAAGAAAATGCATCAACATCCCCATTCCCAGACACATGCTTACCTGACAATCCACAATCTCAAAAATGCATTTACTACCATGCATAAAGTTTTCCGATAACACAAACGACAAACCATCCGACAGGGGCCAAATGAAGATTTTACACATTATTGGATTCTCTCTCCTCAACAATCAGCCATTCTCTCTTTCTCATTTTCTATTGTTAGGTTTGTCAGAGAGAGGACAAAAGCCGCAGAATCCAAAGTCACCGGATAAAACAGTTGCATGCAGCATTGTTTTCGTAAGCACCTCCCCATGTTGCCTAATAATCCTAGATGCAGTTATCCAAGGAAAAGGCAATGCTCTCCGATGCATTTATAGCTTTTGACGTGCTCTCATCTCGAAAAAAAAAGCTATTGATATTTTTATTGATGAAACATAAGTAACCTGGCCCTTTCTCTACTATTACGGTGATTCAACGAGCCAAAGGTGTACATGTATGGCACATCTTGTGCATACAAATCTCTCCAATTCAGTCCACTCTCTGGCTATTGAATGGGATAATATGATGGGATAATGATGAAAATGAATTTAATATATGTAGGAAATATTTATTCCGTTTACATGCTTCATCTGACTGAGAATAACGACAACCACCTACCTTCACTTCTTTCTGGCCACTTCTCTCACTCTCCTATTGCCATAATCAGAGATCATCCTATTGCACACAAAAAAAGAATGTGATAGCCTGTATGCCCTTAGGATTGGAGGAAAACAGGTTGTAATCCTATAATATCTTGTTTCATGCTGTTAGTAAACATTTGCACGTTAGGGAGTTGAGGGAAAAAGTGTAGTAGGATGGTGAACACGAAATAAAATATCACGGTAGTAATAATAGTTATAATAATAATAATGTGCGATGAAAATGAGAAAAAGTCTTTTGGGATATTTGTTCTTGTGTTTTCACAGGAATCGCAGAGATTTGGAATTTAAAGAGTGCACATACTTGACTGTTTACAGTCTACCTTTCCCTTTCATTTCGCAATGACACCTGATACGTGAATATTTCTGTGAGTTGTGGATATTTTGTTGATTGTGATTGTGAGATTAACTTCCTTCTCTGTTGGAATTGGAAAAATTGGAAAATAACAAGGATCCTTTTATTCGGAATGGCATTTAATAATTGATTTCCTTGGATATAACGGCTTTTTCTTCAAGTTTATAAACGTTTGGGTGGGATGTGTTGGGTGACAGATTTAGTTTTGATAGAAAAGTGATGGAACTGTGTGGAGGTAAGCAATTTATGCATATTTCTCTCTCTCTGGGTATTTCTCTTTGTTTCCTGCTTCTGTTTATTCAGCTTCAACAGCATTTCGTTTAGAGTAGAGCATAAGAGCTCAGATTTTGCGACAGGATTGAACAAATTTGCAGAGGATGTTTTTCTGGATATAGGCTGGAAAAGGGAATGAAGATATTGCTGCGTGATTTACTTTATACTGAAAGTATGACTGTACTGCTTTATAACAAGTCCTCTGTCAGCATTATCTGACATTTGATAAATCCGATGCTTTCATTAAGCCGACCTGAGTTTACTTTTGTTTTTTATAGCTCAGAATCATAAGTTCTAAATTTAGCTTGTCTTGCTGCTGAATCTTTATAATACTATCTTGTTTAAGTTTTCAGCGGAATACAGTTTTTTTTACAAATTGTGTGGTGAGTTGGCAGGTTTAATAATGAAACAAGTAGAGTTAACTTTGCCAGATAAAACAGGATTTGACTTACAATTAAATAAATAATGTATAACGATGACGTCAGTTTCCAACGAATAAAATTGGCTGAAAGGAGTGCAAATAAACTTTGGTAATGTACTTATTTTATGGTTGTGATTGTTGGTTAAATACTTGTGTAATTCATACTTTCTTACATATATTTTGGAAAATCCCTCTCTAATACGGAAAGTCAAAAGTGATAAGACGTATATTATATCAAAAATAAATAATGTATATTCTTATGGATGCCGGGATTAGAAATTGCAAAAGACTTTTGACATACCAGAGTTGTAAACGAAATTCATTACTGGAAACAAACAATATATGATTAGCTTTGCTGCAAATTATCAATCAAGTAAACACACCACCGCTCCCAGAAATGGTGTTCCAATTTTTTATTGATTTATGTATCAACACTCTTAAGCTCTCACTTTGGAATTGATTTTATTCATTCAACTCGAGCTCATTCCAAGTGTCGTATAAACGTCAGCTTTTAATTTAAAATGAAACACACACTCTCATGTATCACCACGACATATGTAGTTTATGTAAATCATAGCTAACTGTCGCGTCCTGCCGTCAAACATGTCAGAAATGAGCTTACCAAAGGGAAACATTTACTTGCTGTATTTGCATTTAGTGTTCAACTTGATTTGCAAATTTTTTAAACATCATCACATCAAGCAGCAGACCCAAACTCAGATTTTCTGACTAAAGGAATCAAATTTTATTAGAAATCTTCATCCATTAAATATTATTTAGGCTGAGGGAAATGATGAGGATTTACATGGTTCCCAGTAAATTGTAAATGTTGTGTGGGGTATATAACTACTTCCGCAGCATCAGCTTCTGAAGCAAATTACTACTAAACATAAATGTCAAGAAGACCAAGTCTGCGTTTCCCATTTAGGCATTAGAGAAAAATAAAATCAGTGCTTCCCACACTGGAATCGAAAGAGTACACGATACCATATACCGTATTACCACAACCCCACCGTCGTCGTCATCATCATCGTAGTTTTTACATATGGCACTGAAATAATATTTGCAGACGAGGCGTAAGACTGATGATGATGCGGCTTAATCTTTATAGTGAGCTCTGTATGTCCATTTAGTCCTTTTTTTCCATTCCGTCTCGCCATCAAGAATGAAGATTGAAGATGAGGAGTACAACTAGTTGTACAAGTAAGAGTGCGTGACCAGCTATTAAAAGTGAGCTTTTGGCTTTGGTGGACACATTCCTTCCTAATATTTTTTCATATCTGACAATGCAATAAGAGTCTAGTTTCATATTTAGCGACAAGTCTGATCTTCCTTTCCTTCATCTTCTTTTTAATCTTCAATCCTGTGACCCTAGCCAAGCAAATTATGCATTCACTCACTCACAGTCAAAACCTTTAGACTCCACTCTTGTGAATCCCACGCAAACAATCAAGTAAAAACTAAACAAGGTGAAAAACAGGTCGAAAGTTGAAGCCTCAGAAGTGTGTAGGCACATAACAATTTCATTTCGTACATGTCACGTCCACATTTGAAAGTGTATGAGGAAAAAAACCGTGAATTTTGCGGTTACAACTTTTTAAATTCATTTGCGGCACAATCCTTTGTTGTGGGCACTATAACTAGATTGCAAAACACCAAGTTCTATATACCTATAGCATTTTTTAAAACTAAAATTTCATTAGCATCTTATACAATCGTTACAAAACCAGTAAACTTTTTTTTCATCCTAAGGCAATGAATGACAAACTCACCCTCTCCATCATTTCTTCACTCTTGTCAATCCAATCCTTCCTTAATTTTCACTTGTAAGTCAGTAACAACATTACATTACTCAAATAAAATTAATTGCAGAAACCACACAAACTGATGCGGACGTCTCACAAGCCCCATCAAAATTCGACACTTGTTGACTCGCTAATATTTAATTTTAGCCATGTTACATGCACATACATGAATGCGAACATTATTGTTATAACGCATTATATCCTTTAACGACCCCTTCCATAGCTATTATATCCTTAAAATTTCTCCTTCTTGCAAAGTTCACCCCTCCATTCATTAATAATCATTAAAGCGACATTATTATTTAAGTGTAAACTGACGGTATGATGAGAGGAGACTCGAAATGTGAACGCCTAACTCCACATCCAAACAAATGAAGGGGAAAAGTCCAAGAAGCCAGCAGCAACATTAGCAGTCTTTCAAAAAAACGACATGCTGTTGTGTGACATGTTGTACAACAGTGAGCTGGTGGCTATATACCTCATCTCATCAGATTCACATTGTATGAAATTCTGTCCTGATGAGAGAGAGAGCAAGTTGCGTCTATGCTTATTTATTCAATCCACCGTGCACTACATCATCATCGTGATTGTGATTATGTTGTACGACATTCTGTTATATTTAAAAAAAAGTTTAAAGTCTCTTGTGTAGAATGCTCTTTTCATTTCTTCGTTTATTCTGCATTATCGCATATCGTTGTCGTAGTCGTTCTAATCTGTCTTTGCAGTTTACAATTTTTTTAGCACGATCCCTCATACGTTCGTAATGTGTTTAAACTAGTCGCCAAACAGTAATCTTTCGTATAACTACTTATTGCAGATGTGTGCAACCGCTTCATTGCATTTTCCATCGTGACACTCTCTAAAAGCATCCGCCTCTCTGCACCAACTCATATATATTTGATTCTCCTCGTGTGGTGAAATCCACTTGGATTATCTTCCTGTGGCAGAGGGCTTCAAACAGGGAGAGGACAAAATACGCATTGGGATTCAATCATATATCATAAAATCATGCTGTTTTTCCATACTCACCTGAACATCTACCTGTAATAGAGAACATCTCTTTGAGAGCGTCAAACGTGCGTGAGCTCTTAAGAATTTTTCAGAGAAAGAGAGAAGACCTAAATGTATTGGGAATAAATAAGGATCATAACTCTTCAGTTTGCCCATAGTCGTGGTTTGTGTCATGAGTCAAGAATGTTGTTCTCAGACTTCTCAGTGTGCATTTGAGTGCGTGTAGTTTACACATTGTTGTCTTCTTCAAGTGCGTTTTCCCAATAATATGTTTCTCTTGAGTTTAGCTTCTTATTATGTTAGTGAGCGTCGTTGCAAGCAACCAGCCTTTGTTTTCATACCTAAAGGCTAATTATTCCATGTTTCTGATTATACAGGAAACGTCTTCGCTAAAAATTTTATCTTGTTAGTGTGCAATTGATAGGAAGCGAGAGCTGTAACAAGTTGTCGGTATGCCGTTACGCGTCTCAAAATTTCCCATCTGGTGCATAATGATGTGATGATTTGTATGAAAAAATCACCAACAGACAAATATATTTAATGCACATTTCAAGAAAAAAAATCCCTGTCTGCATTTGTGTCTGCGAGTGAAGTATTAAGCTCCAAAGTGGTCTTTGTGCAGTACAATGAGTACAATCTTTATACCTGGAAGCGTTGTTTTGACTCGAGATTTAGCATTACCATTTTTGGAAATTTAGTCCTCCTTGTGAAAGTGACGATTGTTCTCAATTTTTTGTTTCGAGTGCAGGTATGTTAGAAGCTTGTTACGTGTATCTTAATTATTACAAGTCGTTTGATAAGCAAATCACGAAACATCATCCAATATTGCATGCGACTGTATACTGTATACATTGACACGTTATAAGATCCACTTTATGATGAATTTTTTAACAGCTCTAGCAAGTTTTCGAGATAATATTGAAGATCCAGCTTTAGTGAACACTTTGTAAAGGTGTTGAAATAACAGTGCATGCTAACTTATACAGCAGCATATCAACCAGCGTTGTTGTGTCAAGGCTATGTCATGATATTGAATATTCATTAAGTTACCTTGTTCAATTATATGGATCGCTTTCGGTTACACTTCAAGACTGAAAACTACATTCCCGCAGTAGGCACCATTTTCCCTTATATTGACTCCGCAATTACAAAGTCAAAGGATTTATCGAATCCAGCAACACTTTCATGTGTTGGTAAATATGGGTATGCAACATTGAAAATATTTTATTCCTCCAAAATCCCAATACGCTGTTACAGTCTATGACGCTGATACTATAATTTTTAATAGAAGGTGGTATGTAAATTGAAGACGCACAATCCCTTCTTGAGATATTCATTAGGTATTCCATATGTATTGTATTATCATAAAATCGTATCTTATGTTGCCTCAAGTTTGCACTCCAACCAAAATAAGCACGTTATAATGCTTTAACATTCTTTGCCAAATGTAGAATACAAGACTCAGCCACTCCTGCCACGATACACTTTATTTACAAGCCCATCATCCGCTACACCTACATCATGCAATTTCCATGCAAAGAATCCTTTTAACAATAAAGTCAGTTTATATATATGCTACCTTCTGGTGGTTCTGGTAATAAGTCACTTTTCATTGTTTCTTCTTAACATTATAAGACAAATGCATTATGTGATCTTTATTTACGTTGTTGCTGTTTTGATGTCTTCAAATGTAGATGAGCACTATGCACACACGAATTTATATGACCCCAAAATCTTTAAATACTGGGGTCACCCATCATCCCTGCAAGTATGTATAAAGTACATTATCCACGCAGTCGCAGTAATGCATACCTGGCATAGCATATTATAGCCAGCTCATCATGGACCAACCAGAATGGTCACAAAAATGCACACGTGTGCATTTGGGGAAAAAACGTTACAAGAGCTTTGTTTACATTTGTGCATAAAAAGAAATTCAAAGGTAAAGCACACACAAAATTAGGCCATTATTGCAAATCAGCAAATGTGATTTGGATTGAAGGGCGGTGTATCTTAAATTCAGAGTTTGTTTTGATCTAGGAAATTGGAGTTATAATTGTACGTAATCTTCTATCCCGGAAACCATCATTTACTCAGAAAATCCTTGTATTGTCACTTCATCAGTTAAACAGTTAATAGTACGCCTTATTAAGAATCTCTAACCTAAGTATTGTAAAGCAAAGTCGTTGTCGCTATCATAATGTCTTTCTCTGGACCATTTCGTTCCAATTCCGTTTCTTCTGGGGTAATTAGTATTTAACATTAATAATGTCGCATTTTATGGGTTTTCGCAAAGAGTGCTGGAGAATTCCGGTTTGCAACTGTAATTGTGTTTTTAAAAAATAAGCATCACATTAAATTGAATGATGTAATGATAAACGACTGTTTCTTTGTGCAGGTTGGTCCGAGACAGCCTCCACTGGAGCAGTTACAACACCGCGACGGTGACACTATAAACCTAAACACATCACGAACCCGTAAAAACCGTTCCTGTCACACAATAAGAATTATGCCTAGTATCGGAAGTAACCTCAGCGCTCTCCAACATGAGCTTGGTGAACATCGTTGCGGATGTTGCCCTTACGGGTACCACATCGACGTGGATTTCGTGCCTTTCACGAAGAAGATGCTTTCGAGGGACAGCGACTTCGAGAAACTACAAGCCCTCAAGGACAAATGGCGTTCAGAGCGACAATCCATGGACAAGCTGTTGGGGGTAGTGGACGGATATGGGCGTAGGATATCAAAGAGGGTATGTTTAACAATCAAATAATTGTTTTTAAATTGCTCGACTTGCCTCAAACATGCATGCTAGTTGTAGTTGTACCCTGAAACTTTACATGTTACCCCCTTCATTGTCAGTTTATATAACTTGGAGGCTAAATCATACCAAGCCAAAGTACTCATTTTCGCATTTAGCACCTCCATCAGATCAGGATAGTTTATTTACTCACGTTAATTTCTCTAATTTATATAGCCTACAACATAGCCACGCCATATGAATGAGCTAGCTGATGAGAAGCCAGCCAAACTCCTACAAGCGATTATGGATCTTGTGCTCACTCATGTCTGTTAGCTTGCATCTTTGCACAATTAGGCATTTGTGTTGATGGTCAAAGTTGCAGCTATCTGTAACAATTATTTTTCGCATCAGTGGATGCAAGTAGGAAAGAACGGTGTATTAGTAACCTCTAGCTCCTCCCCAAGCTTCATTGTAAGCATCATTAAATACAAGATTACACAGAGTTTAGTTGTAGCAAGCTAGGAAATACCGAGGAGCATGAAAATGAAAGCTAACGCACGTTTACAGGCAATAAATTAATGCGTATTGTTACTTTCGAACTCAAGTCAGAATCTCTTTATGGAGTACAATGCTCGCTAATATGTAACATGTTAGATCATAGTTTTATCTTCTACTATCAACTATTATAAATGATGCATAGGTAATGCCCATAAATTATGATCATTCACGATCTACTAATCAGTGCAGTTGGTTGGTGGTACGAGAATACAATGTGAAAAGAGGTTTTTGTTTCTATTCCTGTCGAAAATGCATAATAGTGGCAATTTGCCCAAATCACATGCTCCTTACCTCAAGTTATAGTTGAGCTGACACTGCTTAGGTATATTGCTTCACTAGATAATCATAAAATGCTTTCTTCTCTCTTCACTCCCCTATTCCCCATTACCATGATAATAATATGTTGACGTTATGAAAACTCATTTGTAAGAAGTTGGTGGGCTCGGTCTGTGTGACTGACTTTGTGACGTAGTTTTCGTCAACATATCTCTCCTCAAATACCGGTAGCTTTAGGAGGAAAGATAGAGCGCTCTCACAAAAAGCGTATTCCTAGCCAGTTTTTGATAAAAATAGTTAGAATCATCATCACAAACACTAACCTCCTATCTTTATGGGTTGATGTGAATGCATAACGAGGGGACGCTTTACTTGTTATTTTATCGTAATATTGTGCATACTCTCATTCATTCTCATGATCTTGAGCAAAGTTGGAGTAATATCGGCATTGTATATTGCACAAATAGTTGTCGTTCATTAGTAAGGATGTGAACCTTGTGTGGTTGTGGAGGGTTTTATGGTACGAATATCCTGCACACAGGAAAACGCAAACGGTTAAGTGAGTTCTAAAAGTAGCACTTCCCAAATAAACCTGCTTCTTGAAAATGCAACACAGTCGTCAACAGACTAGAAGGAATGCATTTATCAAAGCACCTTTTTTATATGTGACTAGTTGACTTGTAGTGTATGAAAAAGTGACAAGATATTGCATTCACGTACTTATACCATCTTACAACAACGTTTGTTTTTTTCTCGGTTTTTGTTATTTTACCTTGTCACTCATTGTTTGCACATTTGTTCACCGTGACATTTAATTTTATTCTAGGATGGTGAGGAATCCCCTTCCCAGTCGATGAATAGCACTTGGATCTCACAACTGAGATCCATTCGGGAAATCGAAACCATCCATAAGAGTGCTAAGCCTAAGCATACAGACACGAGTTTTAGTCCAACGAGCTATGATGATATTCTTGGGAATGGTTTGAGTGAAGCTGTGACTGATTTCGAAGAGGCTTTATCAAGAACCAGGCCTGAAGCTAGGAATCTAGCGTACAGTATTCCGGATAGTCAAAAGTTTCATACTTTTCCTCGAATCAAACCTGTATCAAAAGATTATCAAGATACGACGACCATCGGACTTATGAGTTCAAGTAACTATCTGTCCAACAAAGGTTCCACTACATCAACAAGTGCTTCCACTGTGATTATGAAGGAGACATCTGCATCACTCAAAGATACAAAAGCTGTACGATCTCAAGAGTTCATTTTGGGTGTCATCTTATTATGTCTTCTTTGAATAATTATCTCTTATTCATTTTGTTTGATTCAATTTAGGAAAGTTTAAGTAGCATTCCGTCCAACGCCGACTCAATTTACAGTCATAGTTTTCAGCCCAATGGGTACAAGCGGGATGAAGTGTTTGACAAAAGGATAGAGTACTTGGAAGAACAAGTCAGAGTTATCCCAGAGCTGGAGGTACATTTTCATTGGGCATTTGGATAAAGTAAAATGCATGCAAGCTCAAAGGTTTATTACGACTTTATTTCACATTTTTAGGTTAAGCTGACATTACTGAAGGAAGAGAAACGGCAGTTGATGAAGCTGTTGGATAACGAGAAGCAAAAATGTGCAAAATTGGAAGAGCAAGCAAGAGCAGCACAAGATGTACGGAAATCGTCGCTTACATCTCCTATTGCCCCACCTCGAAGGAAAACCAGAGACGCTGGAGTAGGTAGAACTGTGCTTACTCGTGATGTTGGCATCTCACACTTAATGCCACGTACAAGGTTAGAGTCGAGTTTAAATGTCTCATATATTTTGTATAATCTATTCTAAACCCATAGTTTGGAAGTTGGCCATTAATTATTTCAAAACCTGTCTTTCGTGTTATTCAGATCTGTGGGTGTTGGAGGAACTGTAGACGCTATTAATCAAATATTAGATAGATCCACTCGTGCAGAATCGTGTTCCCCCACTGGTAGCATTTCAGGAACTTTGAGGAGACGAGTTCGAGGCTTTGATGTAGGAATTCAAGTGAAGGAACACGACTTCAAGGATGGGAAAGATGACAAAATTCTGCAAATTATTGAAAGAGTCGATTGTGGCGTTCAAGCAGTATCTAGTGATGAGGTTGATAAGAGCTTAATAAAACCCCGTATTCTACTGAAGCATATTTCCATTACTGCTAAACCCAAAACAGCAGATGTTGGAAGCTTAGCTAAGGTACAGATGCAACAAGTCATGTATGCAGTTAGGTCTTTGTATTGTAATTAAAATTGACAAGTCATGATATTTCATGTCCTCATGATGTATGTGAATAGCCTACTTGTAAAGAGGTCGGAGTTGCCACCATGGTAGACAGGACAAAAGAAACAAAATTAACAACGAGGACAATTGGAGTAATGGCTCAAATATCTGATCCGTCCATACCAACAATAGAAAAGTCGTCACTATTCAAAAAACTATCAAGGACCCAAGGGGTCAATACAGAAGCACCAAAGCAGAAAACCACCGGGACAAATACACTGGTAAGGTGTTACCAGCCTGTAAAAGTATATTGTATTGTATGTCATCATTGGTTATCGTATGTTCATATTTCGTTCCCCCAGGATACCTCACCGAAGCCAGAGTATTTATCGCAATTAACAATTTCGACTGCCAGTCTACTAGCAAGAACACCAGGTAAACATATGATTTGTCACTGAAGTATTGTGTTGTCTTTGTCTGTGCCAATCACTTCTTGGAATTTTTGCTGAAAAAAAAATTGAATTTTCGTTTTGATATTAGACTCCAAAGACCAAGTTGAAAGAGTGTCTTTAGTTCCAAACGCAAACGCTCAAGTTGAGGATAAGCCTGAATCAGAAGAAATGCCTATCCCACGTCCACCACCTAATTATACTCCTACCAACTGCGGAGACGCCAGAGGGGTGTCCAGAATTCCCCGTCTAGCAACACCGACGTCGCCGAAATTCCCAATGAAGCGTATCGAATCTCCCGTTGAAGATCGTGAGTCCTCAGATGAATCTTCTACAAGCCCCACTGCTCCTCTGCCATCTGGAATACCGACTATGTCTTCCATCCGGAAACCAGCTTTCCAAAGGTCGGACACTTTCACGAAAGAGATACATTTTCCAGTGAGTCGATTCCCTCTTAGTCAATTGGAGCCTTTAGAAGAAGAAGATAAGGAAAGACCTTCCACTTCAGGAAGTTTTGCTTCACTTCAAGAGCCAAGGGAAAAGTTAGTTATTGCTTTAAATAGTATTGTTGTATCATCAAACTACATATAGTCTTGCTTTAATTAACTAACTGTTGGTTTTTGTTAGAGCTTCACCAAGCAAGGAGATGCAGGGAGCATTGAAGGTATTGAATGACGCCCTTTTGCGTGGAAGAACTACACAGCAAGTTACATCAGCAATCAGCGTGATTCTTCATGAGTGGTTCAGGGTAAGTTGTTCATTAAGTCTAGTGTCTTAGTCAAGATCTTACTAGTTATGGTGAAAATGTAAATGCCCCGGAAATATTTTTGTAGGTGGCTGGAACGAAAACTGCAAATCCGCTTGATGTTGAGGACTATTTGGACTTTTTTGAGAGTTATTCACCCCAATTGCTTCGTTACATTGTTAACATGCCTGATGGGAACGTAAGTTATAAAAATTGTTACTAATGAGAGTTAATTTTGCTGCATCCCTTTTAATATTTACAAATTGTGTTAAACTTTAAACCACATTAAGGCGTGCCAGGTATGTGAACACCCATAAGTTTTATTTATTTATAAAACGAGTATTATTATAATTACAACTTATAATTATGATTGCCATCTACATAACATCCGTGTTTTCGTGACTTTCAGCATGGCCAGACTGCACTAATGTTAGGGGCATCGCATGGCCGATTGGACACTGTCAAACTACTAATCGAAGCTGGAGCAGACGTTAATATTCAAGACGAAGATGGAAGTACCTCACTCATGTGCGCAGCAGAGCATGGACACGGCGATATAGTCAAGTACCTTTTGGCGCAGGCGGATTGTGATCCAAATATCACGGATAATGTAAGACTCAAATAAATATCCTTAATCTCGTAATCTGTAATTATGCTTTACAATTATGGTCAAAATAATCTTTACGTAGGATGGGAGTACAGCATTGAGTGTGGCAATGGAAGCCGGGCACAAGGATATTGGCGTCATGTTATACGCTCACATGCATTTCCTGAAGGGACCCCAATCAAGCGCTAGTTCACTTCTAGTAAAGCGCTCCAGAAGCACTACTCCAAGCTCTCGCAACTCAGAATCTCCTGCCAGCTCCAGTCACACATCTCCAGTTATGGCAAAGAAGCAGCACACTCCCATTAATTGATGTCAGATTACCTATCACAGACCACCCTTACATCAACGAAAGAACCGAAGCGTCTTGTTGTATTCTAAGCAATATGTTCTTCAATTGATTTAACAGTTTATCCTAAACCGCAGTCCAAGTTTCGAAATTCAGAACACTAAATATCATGTAACTTTCCAATCTAAGATAACTAGTACTTTTACACTGCTTCAAAAGAATAGATTCAATGTATTTAAAATACTAAGGCTTGTTAAGATGAT
Organism: Sinodicranocentrus sp. ZH6; assembly: GCA_027743935.1. Lineage (NCBI taxonomy): Eukaryota > Metazoa > Arthropoda > Collembola > Entomobryomorpha > Entomobryidae > Sinodicranocentrus > Sinodicranocentrus sp. ZH6. The sequence continues at coordinate 32,919 of JAHZNA010004118.1, forward strand.
CTTTCTCTTCCATTATAATTGTACTCGCGTCTTTGGAAGAACACAGTATGTAGCTCATTGTCAATGAATCGTGCCTTAATCATTATAATGCGTCACACTACTTTTATTGAAACACTGTATAGTCAACCACCGCCATGACGAAACTCTGTTGTTGTTTTGCTAATTATGTAAGACAGTTGTTCTGAAGTATTATCATCAACTCACTTTTTTGATTTTAACATCAATTCCCATCCTATAGAATACAAGATTGACTGATGGTTTATCTCAGGAATTCTTTTGAATCCACTAATGACATACCAACATGACTAATATGAGGTGACATTACTGAGTCACGTGCATATACAAAAAAGGTTATATAGACTATTGGAAATTGTTGTTAACCATGCATTTAATTACTTAATACTTAAGATGCCATAGATTGTAGTTTGAGGTGATAAACTTTAATGCCTATGTAACAAATCGAAAGAACGCGTATTTATAACGATATTTAACATGAATCATCGAAAAAATGTACCTTAAAAGCCTTCAAAACATTCCAACTCACTAACAAACCATTTGTTTAGTGAATGATGCAACAATTTACAGAAAGTCATATCTACAATTTAAAAAAAGATGTAACACATTAACAAAAACCGAAATTCAGCAATAAAAGAGGTTGTAGATTTATTAACGAACAAGTGTAAAATATTAAATGTTTCATTATAATCAATGTTTATTCATTAGGGGTCATCCATTTCAAGCTTTTAAGTTAGAGGAGGGAAGATCTCACTGTACCGTGACATTCACGTTACATTTCCCTTTCTTACAATGTTAAGTGGGCGTGACATGGGGGGAAGGGGGATGTCAAAAAAGTAGATTTCTTTCAAACCTTCTTAGCGACCGATGACCCTTTACGTTATATTGTGGTCACATATCGATGATATAATTAACGGTTTACTCACTAATTTCGGGAACTAGCTTGTTTTATGTATCCGTTCAACTTTTTCAAAATCTGTTTTCACCAATCGACATATTGAGGTGAACTCTCAATACCTGTTTCTTTTTAGCCAAATCCGTTGAACGTTATCGCTAAAAATTAACGGTTTGCAAATAACAACATATGCCGTGTAATATGTCATTCGAAAGCTTATAAAAAGCTAAGTGGATTACTGTAATTTTTAAAATAATCGCCATTTGACCTTAATAACTGTGAAATATATATTTTAATGAAAATATACAGTATCTAAGACAGGAAATGTTGGAAACTTTAGCTAAGGCACAGATACACCAAGTCGTATGTAGTTAGGTCTTTGTGTTTTAGGGAGCGTCCATTTAAAAGGTTTGAAATCGGGAGTGGGGGAGGGGAGGGGTCTGACAAAACGGTGACATTAATGTTAACTTTCCCTATCCTACAATGTTAAATGGGCGTGACATGGGGGGAGGGAGGGTGTCAAAAAAGACGATTTTTTCAAACCTTTAAATGGACGCTCCCTTAATTAAAATTAGAAAGTCATTACATTTCATGTCCTCATGATCTATGTGCATAGTCTTCACATAAAGAGGTCCCACCCGAGTTGTCATCTCGTCACCATGGTAGACAGACAGGACAAATGAAACAAAATTAAATTCGTGTTAATTGATCAAATATCTGATTCGTCCATACCACTAACGGAAAGGTCGTCGCTATTTAAAAAGCTATTAAGCACCCGAAGGGGTACATACAGGACCACCAATACAGAAGATCCCATGGAAAAAATACACTTTTAAGGTGTCACCAGCCTATAAAAGTACATCGTACCGTATGGCATCATTGGTAACCGCATGGTCATATTTCGTTCCCCCTGGTTACCAACCGAAGATGAGTATTTATTAAAATTAAAAATTTCGAATAACATAAACATGTGATTTTTCACTGAAGTATTGTGTGCTTTTCACTGTACCCATCACTTCTTGGATTTTTTCGAGAAAAAAACGAGTTTTTGGATCTCTAAGACTGAAACGATACCAAAAGTTGAAAAAGTGCAAGTATAGTTCCGATCGCTCAAGTAAGGATAAGCCTAAAACAGAAGACATGCCTATTCCACGTCCGCCACCAAGTTGCACTCCCTTTAATTGTGGAGACGCCAGAGGGGTGTCCAGAATTCCACGTCCAGCAACCCCGACGACGCCTTTGTTACCAGTAAAGCACATCGAATCCACTGTCCTGGCGTCCACCGTGATTAAGAAGGATAGATCCGTATCACTGAAAGATACAAAAGTTGTACGATCGCAACAGTGTTTCTTGCCAAGAACCAGGCCTGAAGCTAAGAATCTGGCGTACAGTATTCCGGATACCCAAAAGTTGCAAAAGTTGCCTCGAATCAAGCCTCCATCGAAAGATTATCAAGATACGACGACCATCGGACATATGAGTTCAAGTAACTGTCTGACCAACAAAGGCTCCACAACATCAACAAGTGCTTCCACTCTGATTATAAAGGAGACATCTCCGTCACTGAAAGATGCTAAAGCTGTACGATCTCAGAAGTTTTTCTTATTAATATTTCATATTGGGTGTTATCTTATCTGTCTGCTTGGAATAATTATCTCTTATTCATTTTGTTTGATTCAATTTAGGAAAGTTTAAGTAGCATTCCGGCCAACGCCGACTCGACTTCCAGGTACAGTTTTCACCCCAATGGGCTCAAGCCGGATGAAGTGCTTGACAAACACTCTGAGGAGCATTTCAGAGTCCAAGTTATTCCTGAGTTGAAGGTTAGCTTTATTATTTAAACAGTTTCCTTGATCATTTGGGTAAAGTATCATTTGCATGCAAGCTCAAAGGTTTTCCACTACTTCATTTCACATCTTTTAGGTTAAGCTGGCCTTACTGAAGGAAATGAACCTGCAGTTGACAACAGAGTTGGACAACGAGAAGCAAAAATGCGCACACTCCGTAGCTACTTTACCAATTTTAATAAAGCATATGTCTGGGAACCAGCAATCAGTTTTCCAGCGGTCAGAGACTTCTTGCAGAATTCCCCGTCTAGCAATACCGACGAAGCCAAAATCTCCTGAAAAGAGTGTCAAATCCCGGATTAAAGTTCACAAGCCCTCAGCAGAGGAATCTTCGACAGCCCTCCCTACTCCTTTACCACATGGCATCCGGAAACCATTAAGGTCAGAAACCTTCACTAAAGAGGTACATTTTCCTAGGCGCCGATTCTCTCTTAGTGAATTGAAGCCTTTAAAAGAAGAAGATAAGGAAAGACCTTCCACTTCAGAAAGTTTCGCTTCACTTCAAGAGCCAAGGGAAAAGTTTGTCATTATTTTAAAAATAGTACTATTGTATCATCACATTACACATAGTCTTGCTTTAATTAACTAACTGTTGGTTTTTGTTAGAGCTTCACCAAGCAAGGAGATGCTTAAAGCTTTGAATGTATTGAATGACGCCCTTCTGAGTAAAATAATGTCACTGCAAATTACCTCAGCAATGCGCGTGATACTTGATGAATGGTTCAGGGTAAGTTGTCCATTAAGTCAAGCGTTTTAGTAAATACCTTGTTAGTTATGGGGGAAATAAATAAATGCTCTGTGAATAACGTTGTAGGTAGCTGGAGCGACAACTGCGAACCCATTCGATGTAAAGGATTATTTGGACTGTTTAGAGAGTTTTTCGCCCCAACTGTTTCGTTACATTGTTAACCTGTGTAAGAAGAACGTAAGTTGTAAATAATATTGATTAATGAGACTTAATTTTGTTGTATCCCTTTCATATTACAATCTGTATTGAATTTATAAACAGGGCAGTTCAGTAATCCACTATGCTGCCTCTCATGGAAATTTCGGCGTCATCTCAATTCTCCTGGATTCGAAAGTCTGTGATTCAACGAAAGCCAACAATGCCGGCTATACCAGTGTGATGCTAGTTTCTCTTGCTGAAGTCTTTACTGACACGCACAGACAAGTTGTTCGACGGTTATTTAGTCTTGGTGACGTTAACCTGAGGGTTTGTCAGGTTTGTTAACCACGAAAAGTTTAATTTATTTTAAGTTTACGTAAATATAATATTACTAAGATCATGAGGTTATAATCGACATGTCATTCGTGTTTTATGACTTTCAGCATGGCCCGACTGCACTTATTTTAGCGTCATCGCGTGGTCGATTAGAAACTGTCAAACTATTAATTGAAGCCGGAGCAGAGGTTAATATTCACGACAATGATGGAAGCACCTCACTCATGTGCGCAGCAGAGCATGGCTACGGCGATATAGTCAAGTACCTTTTGGAAGAGGCAAAATGTGATCCCAATATTATGGATAAGGTAAGAGACTTTTAAGTAAACATTGTAAGCCTCGTAATCTGTAAATATAGTCTACAATTATAGTCAACAAATTTTCTATGTAGGACGGCCGTACAGCATTTAACGTCGCAATGGAAGCCGGGCACAAGGATATTGGCGTCATGTTATACGCTCACATGCATTTCCTGAAGGAACACCAATCAAGCGCTAATGGTTCCCTTCTGGCAAAGCTTTCCAGAAGCAATACTCCAAGCTCTCGCAACTCAGAATCTCCTGTCAGCTCCAGTCACACATCTCTAGTTATGGCAAATAAGCAACACGAATAATTTATGTCAAATTACCTATCACAGACCACCTTTACACCAACGAAAGAACTGAAGCGTCTTGTTGTATTCTAAGCAATATGTTCTTCAATCGATTTAAAAGTATATCCTAACCCGCAGTCCAAGTTTCGAAATTCAGCGAACACAAAATATCATGTAATTTTCCAATCTAAGATAACTAGTACTTTTACACTACTTCAAAATAATAGATTCAATGTATTTAAAATACTAAGGCTTGTTAAGATGATCTTTCTCTTCCATTATAATTGTACTCGCGTCTTTGGAAGAATACAATATGTAGGTCAGCGTAAATGAATCGCTGCTTAATAAATGTAATACGTCGTACAAGTTTCATTAAAAGACTGTAAAGTCAACTAACTCTACGACAAACTCCAACGTTGTTTCGCTAACGTAAGATAATTTTTGATATGTTTTCTTGTTTAGTCAATGATGCTACCATTCCGAAAGTCATATCTACATATTAAAAATAAACTCTAGCGCATTCACAAAACCCAAAATTCAGCAATAGAAGAGGTTGTCTATTTTATTAATGAACAATTAGTTACAGTTGAGACGTTTCATTATAATCAATGTTTATTCATTTACATTATATGGCGGTCACATTGATTTTTCTGAGCATTTGAACATTGCATCTTTGTGACAGATAAATAACCACAACACAAGTATCATTTTTAATCTTATACAAAAATCTCAGTTATTTATAAGATCCATAACATATAATCAATCCATTAATATAAATACATATTTATAACGGATTACATTAATAAAACTTCCCTGCTCAAGAACAGGAGATGCATTGTAAGATAAGCAAAATTATAGTGTATAGCGATAAATCGGATGTGAATGTGATATACATTAGAAAGTGGTATCACCATCAATCAGAGGTAAACGAAAAATTAAACTGTGACTAGTGACAATTTTCCGAATTTTATAATTAACGAAGTCCTTCTTTATGCAAGTTAATTTCCGGAAAAAGATTCATAACTTAATTACGTATAGAGCTGAAGTATAACTATATGATATGGACATGGTATTCTGGTAAAATGGTATGGCATTTGGAGGTAAAAACAATAGATCAAAATGCTTCATATAACAATAAATATGGCATAATAAGTATTTAATGCAAGTAAACGTTAAATATTTTTAGGATTATCTTAAATAGCTGCATGACACAACCATGTAGTCCTTCTCAATCACCATCACATAAATTCCTTCGACTCTTTTTATAATAGATAGAATTAGACTAGAATTTTTTGGAAAATACTGAGGTATCTACCATAAAAAGAAGTTTTAGAATAGAAAATCCAACAGAATGACAAAAAAGATTATAACTAACGATAAGATGCAACTATTATGACCTAAATACGAAGATGTTAAAGCTCGTTTGTAAACTCATGTTTAAAATATCAAGCGAAAGTTAAAAAGGGGGTGAGGAAGCCACCTTTATAGGTCAAATACGAATATTGCTTGTAGCTTTCATGACATAAAACCAACATTAACTTTGTGTGACCAGCTTCAATTTCTGCCCATGCTTTCAGGTATTAACGAGTTGTGGTAAAATTATTTGAGCCTGTGTATTAACCGACTAAAAAGAAATAGCTTTTCATGTATTGCTTTGCTACTTACAAACTACAAGCGTGACTCCAATTTTGGAGTACAGATATCCCCTAAATATGTGGGTACAATTTAATTTCAATTTCTCAAAATACTTAACCTCTTAAATAGTTGTTCCGTCCGCCTTTAATTACATGGCAGATATATTGGTACCTTTTCCCACCAGCTTTTACAGCTATATTTAAGCTCTCAGCGAACTAATTTCTTCACGTAATTGCGAACATCATAGTGTGGATCGAACAGACCTTTTACAAGGAATACCTGAAACATGTACGGCAAGTATATCTTTAAATAGTGATCTTTATAAAAGCTAATAATTAATAGTTACATGACTATCCCCATATTACCTGGATGCCAGCGATAAAGAATGAGGACACAAGAAAAACCAAGGACCAGAAGTTAACCCGCTCAAAATTGTGCTCAGCTATGCTCCTGTCCCTTAGTTCAGTTATTTGATATTGTTCCTGATTTGCTTGCATCTCATTTATTGATGTTCGAACACGATCCAGTCTCTCCTGCAAAATGTAATATTTTTATGCAAATACATGAGCAAATAAATCAAGATTTGAATTAAACAAAGTAATCGAATATCGCTGCATACCTTAATTTCATTAACTTGCATATCGTATGCTCCCTCTGCATAGTGCGTAACTCCTTGGTATTCTTCCCAATTTGTTTCTCCTGGAGTAGTTGTACTAATTGTGAATGCGACAGTTTTTGCAGTAAAATGGCTATATGTATTGTCAAAACAGATCCTGTACTCACCTCCATCTGGTATATTTACTCTGAAAGAGATAAAAGTTATTGTGTTTTTAATAATTCTTATTATTGGTACTATTTATCCCAACTTATATTTTAAAATGGCGTATTTTAAGTATGCAATCTACCAAAGGACAAAAAGTCTAGTTAAAAAGTTTCCCCTACACTAACAAGCAATAATGGATTGATCTCACCCAGAGTCATACCAAAAACATTTTTTCGATGAAATCCATGACAGAGAATCCGAAATCACATTTGTAACCCCAAATGGCCACTTCCGGTGGACCAATTTAAAGTAGAATACAGACAGTTATACGGAATTTGTCCGTCATTTAGGAGAAATTAACTTAAAAGTACAAACTTTCAACAGAATCTTAAATTATTGTTATTCGTTTACTGAACAAAATTGCTAATTATCCAAAAACCAAAAGCATTTATACTGCTCATACACCCCCGCAGATAGCTACTCTTGAGAGGGGCCATATTGGTATTATAAATGCCATTTTCGGATTCTTCGTCATCCAGTTTATGGAATTAAAGGCATTTGGAAAGATTTTGAGCGAGATCAGTAATGACTATGCTCGTAAGCCTTCAAGAAAGTCCAGGATTCCTGAATCCTCCTAGCTTGATAACCATGCACTGGACATTATAACAAGAAGCGAACTTCCAAGTACCTAATATCTCAACCTTAATATCTTAACACTACTTGCCACGCATATCCCAGGTCGATTTACTAATTAACCTAATTTTACAGGGGTCGTTTCATAGATATCATATCATATACCTCATTTATATCATTGTCAATGAGATTGTCACATATTTCGTATAAAATAGAGCTTGTTGAAGTTTCATACTTATGTTGCTTACTCATGCGTAGAAGTTGGCTTTCGAAATTCCGTGACCACTGGGCGGCCCTGAGGGTCAGTTAGTTGGAAATTAATTTCACTATCTCCCATGCCCGTTCCAATCACAGTATATTCAACGTACATAGTTTTATTTCGTTCGATATATTCGAAGAAACAATCTTCACGGCCAGCATACAAATGAAACATTAAATCCACTCCTTCCACGCCATTGTAATAATGGGTAATGTCCCCAAGGTCCACTATCAACCACACTGCAATGGTGAAAAACCTGATGGCTCGGCTAACCATTTTTCTGAAATTCACACAAGTCTTCATACAGCTTAAGATTAATTCAACCGTTCTAGGTACTTTAGATTTTAGGAGATCCTTCAAACTAGTCCAAACGATTTAACTTACAATACAAGTAGCAATTTAGTCGACTTCTTGGCATCTAGTATTCAGTATTTCAACGCGGCGAGACTTTCTCCAGCTCTATCTCTGTAAAAAAAATTATCCCTACATTAAAATGAAGTTACAATATATTCCCATTATCATACGATTCATCAGTTGAATTATTAATTTAACAATTCCCCCTTTCAGAATATATAAATGATCAAATTATGTTATTCATTATCAATTATTTTTTAATGGATAAACATATAAATGGATCCCTACACTGTGCAACCATTTTTTCATAATGTTCATAAACTAAATGCGAAATTCTTAAAGTTTAATTTTCTACTTCATTTTAATTATTTCCCTTTTTCTCTTTCGTGACTTCATGATATTAATTGACTTATAATGTATAATGAAAATAATAAAAATTCTAAGCTCTCGTCTTAAACTTTAACGTTCAACGCTGCTCAACTTTTTACATTCGGAAATTTTAAATCATGCATAATATGTAATAAAATCAATGTCTACTACCGACCTGTCATTCAGTAACTGTCAAATATCAGTCGAGTTCTGGTAAACTTCCCTCTTGAGCTGGAACTGAAATCTAGACACTTTACAAAAAAGACTGTCTTTTTAACATGTACCTAGACTAAGCGTAAAGCTTAATTATCTTCAAGTGCTATGGCCTAATCTACGAGATACAGGATAAAAAACATCGACATGACAGCGAACTCTAATTGCTCGTTTAGACTCCATTCAATGAGCGATTACATAAGTTGTATAGAAACACTGCATGATACGCCTATTATTATTACGTTATATAGTTTGTGTATCTGGATTATTAGATCAACACAACACCAGCATGGAATAATCGTTCCCGGTTGTAAATCTATGGTGCAACACAATTGACAAACATTCCAGCTCCAGCCCAGCTTTTGTCATGTGGCATCCATCCAAGGCAAAGCAGATAGTCTCCAGAAAACCCAGCTCACTGAGCGTTTTCCGAGAAATTGAGGCTGAAACGGGTATATGGTCAGTTGTCAGGGGCGAGGGCTCCATCATCCATGTAATTCTATCCTGCATGAAAAAAGCTGGAATTGGGGTTCCATCCGGCAGTTTTTCATTTTCACGACGGCCTTTAATTCTCCAGTCCATTTAAATTTGAAGGAGTTAATGACATTTGGGTATTTCTTTTGCTACATCCGGATGATGGTTTTTTTTCAAGAAATGACTCATTAAGGGAATGATTTCATTTGCATGAGTGTGACAAGCACATGCAGTGCAGACTTAAGTTTCCATTTGAATCCTAGGTATTCTACAATTTTCTAATGTGTAATTCCTGTGATTCCGTCTTTTAAACTCACCGACATACTAGTATTTAATTGCATGGCATAATGCATATATATGTTTAACCAATTGCGAAATGCTACGGAGGAAAACCTTCGCATGATTTTATTGATTTGTCAAAATGTCAGAGTTGGGGAAGTAAAAAGAAGTTAAAGTTAGTTGTAAATTAATGGAGGGGTTTCATAATTGTTTTAAATAATAATTCATTTAATTAAATCAAAACCAAATATGAAATAATAAAAAATCAACATCCAAATAATATATGCATACATAGCTTTATTTCCTATACTATATAGCTACATGAGCAGATACATGTATACTTGATTTACTTAACTTAGAGCTTTAGATAACAACAGTTTGCCATTTATATGTATAAATGTGATATTACATTATGCGAGTTTGCGAATTTGACTGAATTTATCAGTTTTAGGAACTTATGCGTTGTAGAAATGTGAAGGATTATTGCAATGAAAAGATGCAAATATTTAATCACACGTAAGGAAGCCAACTTGACAGTTGATTTTTCCGGAGTTTGATTTGCTGAAATATGCTCTGCCATTAGGCAAGCTTGGTGCACCTGATGGTTGCATTAATACCTCCAACGGATGAGCTTGATTGTCAGGATTAAATTGCAGAGATACTTGCTTTCCCAGCGTGGTGATTCTTTGCTTTAGATCGGAAATGTTAATGGATGACAAGCGAACTAGTTGCTGGAAACCGAGTCCTTGGCACAGTTTGTAACCCATTTCCAATGTCCAGTCTTCCGGATGACAGAATGGGCTCCATTTACTGTCTTTCATTTTAACCATCACGTAGCCTTCCACAGAACCGTTGTGCTTTCTAAACGATACATGCATAAATTTAGAGACTTGTGTATAGTATTTAAATCCTATAATGAATTCAATTGGGGGTTTATTCTATACCTAGGATTTAAAAACGTTGTAACGGTTTTAAAATTACGTGAAAGAGCTACGCATTCCACCATATTTTCCTTTGAGGAACACCAGAGGTCAGATTCTGAAGCATTAGAAAGTTTTGGTGTTTCATGAGTTGCAGTGGGTTTATTCGAATGTGAACTGTTAGAATTAGACGAATCAATATTTCCAAATTCGCCATTAGGAGTATTTTTCTCCTCCGAATGTTTTGTTTGCGAATGATTCTCTTTATGAGTATCGCTTTCATTAAAATTTGCACCGGGACTTTTCAAAGTATTTTGTGCAATGCTATCATTAGACGTATTTCCGGTTTGGAAACTGACCAAGGCAACATCAGATCCATTTAAAATGCTGGAAACATCCCCGTGCACAACGGTTGAATTGTCAGATCCCAAAATACCTAGAATGATTTCGTCCTCGTCTGATTTTACCTGGACGTCGTCTTCTTCTTCGAAGTTGCTTTCATGATCAAAACGTGTCGCCAGTACTGAAGCTTGATTCAATGCATGTGTGCTTGGCAGATTTTCAGATTGATTTGTGCGAATTTTCCCTGTGGTTTGAGTACCATTCTGAGCACAGTCTAATCAATGTAATTTAAGCTAGTTACACAACCAATTTTTTATAAGTTAAATTATTAAAAAGTTTAAAGATTAAAAAAGGAAAAACTCACTAGAGGAAAAACCACCTCGTAGAAAACAAACCAGAAGGTACGCCAACACTGCTACTACAACAAGTACTAGAAGTCCTAAAGCAATTTTTTTCGCTAAGGCCACTCGTCGTTGATAATCAAACGCTTTATTCGGGTCAATCGCGTCCGCGTCATATCCAGGCCACCAAGTTTGGCGAAAATGTGTACCACATCCCATGGTAGTTTTACGTACAGATACTCGACTTCAATCACCACAAGATAACAAGCTTTAACCTTAAATGGTGGAATACTGTAAATCGAATACAGGGAATCGTGACAATGAACAGCAGAGCTTCGAGTGCTACGTCAGGTCATAATGATTTCATTATAAGAAAATTGAGTACTAATAACACAGTATTTGTGTAAAAAGATACTATTTCTCCAAATAATCTTCATCGTTTTGACCTTCTTACACAAGCTGCACTGCGTGACAATAATTTTCCTCTGTTTTAACTTCATTTCAGTATACCTATAACAGAATATAGGAAAGAAAGAAAGAATATAAAGCAGAAGCTTATATATGCTCTTAACGCAACGACAAAATGTGTGATGAGAGCAGGTAGGTAGGCACTAAAGTTTCGTGAGTGAGGAAACTACAGTATGCAGAGACTTCTTAAGATGTAAATAGGCGTCGTCTTGTTGAGCTCAAAGCATAATAAGAAGAAAATTGAATAGATAAGATAAGATCCCATTAGAATAAATCCCAAGAAGTGTGTTTAATTTAACATGTGAAATGACAAATACTACTTCCACAAAATCACAAACTACATTTTTGCATTTTACTGTCTTGTAGTTATTACCAAATATGTGGATGAGTGTACCATGAGCAAATGGAAATGATGTATGCTGATGATTCATGATGAAATGAAAATTTCAGTTACACAAGCAGCCATGGTAAATGGCGACATGTATTTGAGAAGATAATTACATTTGTCATCTTCCCTTTCCTGTAGGTACCTATGTTAATATCCTTCCTGACGTCGTCTTTGTTTTAATATCTATTTAAGCTAGAAGATGTGACACTTGCACTTTGAATTTAAGCAACTGTAAGTAATAGTAACTGCACATTATTTAGTTGTATGGTGATCATGTATTAATTCATAGATTGACTTTAATCACTAGGAATTACATAAATTTGATCAGAGTATAAAAATTGCATATTTTCTCATGATTTGCAAAGGCTATGGGTATTATTATAGAACAGAGTATTAGTACAATATATCGGCAGACAGGTACATTAAGTTTGTTGAACAATGCATTCATTATTTTAATATAAACAAAACAATAATTATGGATCAGTCTTCGAATTCTTCAATAACAAATTCTTCATCAAACTTATCATCTTTCAATATAGTATCAAGTGCATTTGTTTCCTTGTTTTCGACATAATTAAGATTTTTCTCCAACTCAGTAGTGTCAACGTCACCCATGTCGCCACCTTCTACTCCAATGCTATCGCTAACCTCTTCCTCGGTTTCTTTTTCATCCAAACTTACGCTGTGGAATAATAAAATAAGAAAACGAATCTATTTAGTTTTCCATTTGTATATTTAATTAGTTAAAAACGACAAAAGTAACTTACGCTCGAGTAGACTTCATTTGGAAAAGACCTTTCTCAAGTATTTCTTTTTTGCCCTCTAAAACCGTGCACAAAGTAAACTTAATACTTAGAAATAGAAATAATTCCCTTTATTTAGGATATCAGTGAAATGTTTAAATGCATACCAATTTTTGAAGACATGTTTTTTTGAATTATCTTGGCATAAAATGGAATTGTTTCAGTAAACAGAGAGCTCTGAAGTTCACGAAGATGAAACAAACTTTCCCTTGTTGATTTCACACTACATAAAATCATGGCCAAAATCAAAGCCGTCCTGGAAATAAAAAACCGTAACAAATTTACTTTAAATTAACATACCTTTCTCGAGTAGTGTTTTCTAAGTGTGACACGAGTGGCTTTGTTAGTGGTTTCCAACCCACTGACACACGGTTATTGTTGGAGTGCATTAGACCACGGACAGCAACACTCATTCCAAGTTGCTCTTTGATTTCCCGTGTCTGTTTAAAATCCATATAAATGGTTCAGTAGGTAATGTTCGAGTTTTTATCGAATAACGACGCGAGTACAGTTTATTTTTCATAATTATGATACAAACCTTATAATCTTTACTTCCAGAATCATCAAACTTCCATCCATTAACAACAAAATCGCCAACACTTAAATATTCCGCAGCATGTTGCATATCTTCTAATGAACCATAAAATACAGGGTAGTTTTGATGCAAAAAATTCAAAAAAGTATCCGTGGTCACCCCTACTTTATCACAAATGCTTTCTGGGTTTTCGATAAGGGGGTGAATTCGACGGTGGTGCTCCATTTCGCCCTTTAGCTGCATCTCATTTTCACTGATCTTAGTTTCCTCTCCTGTGATATTCAAATTCCTCTATTTATAAGCAAACTATAATTTCAAATTTGTTATTATGTCTAACTCAATAACAACTTACGTTTTGCATACAAGACCTTTCCAAGGGCTCTAAATAATTGAATGGTGTCATCTTTTTGCTGACCTTCTGAACTAGCTGAATCCGCAGAATTAGGTTTACGGGCTTTCTTATTAGCAGGTTTCCGAAAAGATCCAATAGGAGTTGAAACTATATTACCTATAATTACGTATTAAAACGTAATTTGCGCATCAGAATTTCAATTATGGTTACATAATGTTCACCACTAACTTTCTTTGGTAAGCGTGAATTGCAAATTGTTGACAGCACACCGGAGATCTCCGTTTGTTGTAGCAGCAATATTTTCCACTAAACCTTTATCCACCGGCTTTGATTCTTTGGAGCAAATATCCAGAAGGAACTTCACCATGTAAGATGACGCCACTGGGTTAAAGCTATATTAATTTAAAAATATACATTATCAAAAATCAAAACATTTTTTTATGAGGCAACAACTACATAATAATTTATCTGTCTCGAATTTTTACCCACCTTATATTATGGATATTTAGTTCTGTCATAAGAGATTTTGGAAACATTTTATAAAGGCTATGTTCACCGGAAACTGTATCAGTAAAAACAAATATCAGTGGGCTGATTCCATGTTTAGAATATTTCCTGCAATTCAATTAATCATATTATAACCCTACAAAATACATCAAGTAAACCCTGTTCTAGCCATGTACCTTAAAATTTCATGAAAAACATTTGGATCCCGATAAATTGGGTTTGGAATATCCTCTACTAAAGTCACTCTATTTTTCTTTGGGGTTCTTCCCTTCACCGGAAGTGATCGGTATTGAGACGTTCGAAATAGAAAGTCTGAAAATAGCTCTAGTTGAGATCTTCCCTGCACATCATCTCGAAAACCTAGTTGATAATTATAAAAATTACAGCGTTTCAATTACAAAATGAAAAGTATTTTTCTATACTTTATTTTGCGTTTTATTGTATATGTACCTTCATCACTACTAGGTCGATACTGTGTCAATGACATGGGATTAATCCATTCTTTTACATCTGCATCAAGACTTTTAGCTGTCAAATAAAGGACCGCAGTTTTACCACAGCCGGCAGGGCCACTTAGAACACATATCTTTGGCTGAAATAGAAGTTAAACTTGCAACTTGTAACTTTTCGTACTCCAATAGGAAACTGAAAT
>JAHZNA010004119.1:0-18286 GCA_027743935.1 Sinodicranocentrus sp. ZH6
ATCCAGACTTTTCAGGATTAATCAAAGTTATCATACAAATAATTAAATGTATATCACATATAATAATGAAGATGAAGGCCAAATTACTTTTTTCGCTTCACAAAGTGGATCCATGCTTCTTTTCTGTCATTTTCCCATGACCTTGATGGAAAACCATAAAATTGGACTAATCGTCGTTCACTTACGGCCTTGCCATAAGTATTTTTACAACCAAATACACTACAGTTTTGTCTGGAAGCCATTTCTCTGATTTGCAGGGTGATAATTACGAATAATTATTATCAGAATAATTAATGCTGTAAGAATTACGGAATATTAGCTAATGTTTACAATGCATCAGCTGCTTGCACTTGAAAAGAACTCATCATAACCCTCTCTACCTTTTGCCACCAGATCGGCGCCTCCTTTGCTACTGTACGCTGCCCATAAGCTCAAGATTAGACATTAGACATCGCAGCAGCAGCCGGATTCTGACTTTCCTCAGGTACATAAATACATACCTCAGAGCAGGTAATAAATGAATGATTGGGTGACAGGCGACATTGTATGGAAGTTCATCCATAAGTGACTATTTATGACTGACTAAAGTGACTTGACTTACCTATCTAGTCATATATGTGTAAAATACATACTACTACAAGGGTGTAAATTTCATTCAACTTGGGCCACTTGTGGATTTCAGAACAATTTTCGTTTCAGTTTTTATTAGAAAAATACTTGTTTTTTCGAGTTTCAAAATAAAACAATCAACAGAGTAAAACTGCAACAAAACATAAAATACAAAATAGATATGTGCTCATTTTTCCAAGATACGTCATTATTTGTGCATATACGGTTAAGGTTTAGGGTACTAGTGAAATAAATACAGTTCTGTGCTTATGAAAGGATCGCTACTTCTTGTTGAACGTTTCTGGTAGGAGATCGTGTGGGTGAAATATGTTTCTTTCTGAATGGCTAGACCGCTGAAGCTCTTTCCTAAAATATTCTATTGTTTTCAATAATCCGTCCTTTAGAGGTACAATAGGTGTCCATTTAAGCACCTTTAATGCTCTAGATATGTCAGGTCGGCGTTTCTGAGGATCGTCTTCCATGGGATCAGTGTGCTCCACTTCACTTTTCGTATTTCCGACCAAATCCCTAATCTTGTAGGCAAACTCTGCAACAAACCGGAATATTATTATTTATTACGTTGCACATAGTCGTGTACCCTTTTTAGTATCATTAATGGATTTAATTTAAATTGCATAATTTACCTTCTATCGTGTGTTCTTCTGGATTACCTAGATTAACCGGTTCTGTATAATTTGAGTTCATCAAACCTATTAGCCCATCAACCAAATCCGAGACATATTGAAATGATCGGGTTTGTTTTCCGCTTCCGTATATCTACAAGAAACCAATCAAATGTCACGTTCTGAGTAAATTTTAACCACCGGAGCCTACTAACAGTGAAGCGTTGTATTGTAGTGAGCTCAGATTTAACAATATGCAATATGTGGATATGTGTTTGTGAAATATGAAGTTCACAGATAAGTTTATAAAATATTGTGATACACCCACACCGAAATTGTTAAAGCAAATATCCAAACCAAAGTATGCAGTTTATAGACATTTTTTAAAAATACCCAACATATTTATAGTTCCCATTGTGTTAGTTTTTATAGTTTTCACTGGATTGTACATATAGTGCGGAGGACTAGCAGGACTAGCAAGATGATAAACTTCGTCAACTTCAATGTACAGAGGGTTAACGATATCGTGATTAATAAGTTCAAAATTTTCATGGCCTATCCACTGTTCCACATTTCGTTTCCGTCCCGTAAAAAAATTGTCCGCCACTGAAACTTCGTGTCCATCAAGCATCAAGCGATCGACTAGATGGGACCCAACGAAACCGGCACCCCCTGTGATCTGTATGCAAAAGGTTTAAATACAATGACATTTCTTTCAGATGCTTATACAGGTGCTCAGGTGTAGAGGGCCGTATTATGTACTAGGACATTGACATATATACCAATATTCTTTTCCTGTCCTTGTAAGTTAGAAACTTAACCTCCGGATATTTCTTCGGAAGACGAGTTTCTAAGTCTTTGATTCTATCTTCGAGATCTTCTATTGTTGACTGGCATGAAAGTTGTTCATGTTCATTGGTGGATTTCTTACAAAACGACTCTTCCAATCTACAAATTTGGCACATCCCTGTGTCATGCATATTAAAATCATGATCTTAATAAGTTGCAAAATAAAACAAATACTGGTGTATTCAAAGCAACACGTACCCAACACGAAAATCACGATGTAACAAGAACATGACGGGCCCATCCTACACCGTTGAAAATGATACTGCAGATTGAATATAAATATGTCTCTTAAGCGCAACGATATCAACCGTGAGGTCTAATTGTAAGTCCTCTAGGGTTTGAAAATCTGGAATAGGACAGCAATACAAAGCCTTTGTTTCTTAACTGATAACCTAAGTTTGTAATTTATTTATGTATCATGAATTATGACATTTCACACAGCGTATCCAGTCAGAATTTGTAAATTGTACTTCCTACCCTACAAATTTACCTCAGTCAGTTAGCAGTAGGGAAATAAAAAACCTTGAACACTGAAAATCCACTCTCACTCATGACAAACTTGTCGATCATGGACACTATAAACATAAATGGAGTTTCGTTATCGAGGAATACCGGATTCCGAATAAAATGCAAACAAATGACAAAGGGTAACCATGTTATGATCTTTGTCACGTAAATAAACTAGGCAATTCAATTCAATTGGTGTACACTCCAACTCACAACTAATCAGTTGTGAACTATGAAATTATGTTGTGCACTATTTAGCTTGATTTTTACTGTTATAAAATGCATACACGCTAGTAAACAACATCACTTGGCAGTCTAATCTTCAACTCTCAAACAAAAGTTAAAACAAACTCTTGATGCGATTTCAGCTCATGCACAAGATAAATATTTCAATTTCACACTACGAGGACGAAGGTAGTCATTGCCATTGCCTGCATGCCTGCAAGCACCGAGCATTTATCTAACCTACTAACCTCAAACATAATTTGGTTGTTTTAAAATTGAGCTTATTCTGCTTCGTGGTTTACTTACCTTAGATAGCAGTTTCATTGTAGGTCTCCCGTTCGCACCTCATGTTCACGTTCCTCGCTCGGACTCGGACCTCGGACGTATATCTGTGAATGTGGTGTGTATAAAAATCTTATGCATTCACATCACATCAGCAGCTGATACGCTTCCGTGGATTGTAAACATAAATATTTTAGACCCGAAACGATTGTGTGGATTCTTTTGTGTATCTTGCATGCATAATATTTGTGCACTTTTCGAGGTGTATGCACTGATTTACTTAATACTAGGTATTAGTTTTTCTGTCTACATTTCATTCATTCTGGGGTGCATAATATCTAAAAGTGCATTACATAGGTACCTTGTACCTTCCGATTTCCCTAATTCTTATAATTTACCGTATCAATTGTAAGTATGAGGTTAAACTAGATGTGGGTGGTCTGGTCTGTGTGTGTGAGAGTGCGTTTCTTCTATGTGTGTAAATACAAGGGTTAGGATGACACAAGCGCGGAATCTGCACGCGCGTCTAGCATTAGAATGTTAGTGTCTTGATCTTGAATAGTAGTGACTTATTAGTAGCAATCTAAGACAAATTCCATACAAAAGTTACACGGGCGATGAATTTACTTCAATCAGTTTCCGGTATTAATACAAGTTCTTTAGTACTCTAACTCGTAATGTTTGTACTAGACTTTCTATTGATTGTTTATCTTAACCCTGTCCCTGTCCCTGTCCCACCCATCCCATCACATGTCAGGTCTTTGACCTGAAGAATGTTTCGATACTACTAACTGACATTACTAAAATAAAAACTAAAAACAAACAAACTAAATGAAAACACTTCATGTACTTACTTATCTACAACTTATCAACATACAAAAATTTAAGAATACAATC
Source organism: Sinodicranocentrus sp. ZH6 (assembly GCA_027743935.1). Taxonomy (NCBI): domain Eukaryota; kingdom Metazoa; phylum Arthropoda; class Collembola; order Entomobryomorpha; family Entomobryidae; genus Sinodicranocentrus; species Sinodicranocentrus sp. ZH6. The sequence continues at coordinate 3,993 of JAHZNA010004119.1, forward strand.
AACACTATTCGTGGTCACAGTCGCAATAAGCCGGGCGGGACTACCTAGGTTCGTAGAAAGCAAACTGTTGACTGTAAGTTTGAAGAACTGTGTGTTTGAAAAATGTAATCTGGTCTGGTTTAGCTTTTTCATTGTCCTTCTAAACCAATTTCAAATCTTGTCCTTTATCGTCAATCATAGTGTTCAAATGTTCATTTAAGGACTATCGCAAATTCTAAAATGTCCTTGTCATCCAATTTTCGTAAAAATTATGTACCTATTTAAATAAATGGCCGAATGTGACTCAATACTTAAAAGTATGTTTTGTTTGGTTGACTTGCTACTTCATACTTGCTTTCTCTGGATATTGTAACTTGTAACTTCTACCCATTCACCATTTTGACAATACTATTATTCTTACTTTCAGATTAATGGAATGTCACTGCCATACTGGTATAAATGATTGGCAAGATAAGCTTTTCCGTTACAAACAGTGTTTTTCTCGCACTCACGATTGGAAAACATCCCTGCATACGTTTGTTGGATCGAAATTCTTTAACCTCCAAGGTTAAACATCTGAACACGCACACACGATTCGGTGCACTGCATTCTGAAAGAAACCCCATGCTGCAAACAAGAGCGAAAATGTCAAAAGAAAACGTTAAAAAGCGTGCAATAACCATTTCCGTGGATGGAAATATTTCGTCTGGGAAAAGCACACTTGTGTCAAATTTACAAAAGTTGTTCCCGGAGGATTTTGATATGGCAGTTGACATCATCCCTGAACCCTTAGAGAAATGGACTAATCTGAAAGGAAACAATCTATTGGAGATGTTTTACGAGAATCCCGTTCAGCATAATTTTATGTTCCAACATTACGTACAATTAACTAGGTTAGTGGAGACGATTAAGAAACCTAGTGAAGTTAGAGGGGAAAATGTTAAAAATGAACAACGGCCAACTGCGCGAATCATGGAAAGGTCTTTGCAGAATAACAGGTAAAAGCATATTTTTGTTATCTTTATAGTTCTTCCTATCAGTTCAGAGTATTGCATATTAATATCAGGTATATTGTTTTAGAATGAACATATAAAATCCCTAATTCTTCTTTTCTTTTTTCGAATATCAATAGGCACTGTTTCATTGAACTTGCACGCCGGGAAGGGCGCCTGCAGGCACCAGAATTTGCAGTTTTAGCTGAATGGCATGACTGGATGGAAAAGCATTTTGATCTTGATTTGGATCTCATAATATACTTACGTACGTCCCCTGAAACCGTTTTTAAGAGAATGCAAGGTCGTGGTAGGGAGGAAGAGGCATCAGTACCGTTTGAATATCTAAAAAATTTGCATGAGACCTACGAAGACTGGCTTATACGAGAAAACTGTGGTTCCGGCATTAATACTTCTGAACAATATTTTCCTACCTCTACCTCTAGCCTAGTTCTATCAAAAATAAATGGTCATTCAAATCAAAAAATTATCGTTATTGACGCAAACCGAAACAAAGAGGAGGTTGCAACAGAGTGTAGCAACTGTCTGAAATCTTTTATGGCAGTTGTTAATTTGAACTCAACAAGTAAACAATGAACTTGTGTTGGAAAAGTTGTACAAGTAGTGTCTAAGTTTAGTTAGTACACTTCAAATCAATCTCATTCGTAGCTATAATCTCATATCCAGACTCTACTGTAGTACGATTATCATGTGCCTTACATCGTAATGACCAAGTATGCACAAAATACAGCCTTGAGGCTACACAGATTCACAGATAATTTCGCGGTTTAATTGTAAATAGTAACGGACTTGTCAAAATTTTAGCAAACGTACTCAAGAGTGGGTGGATTTTTGTAAGTTGTCCTTTTACACATGTATTTATATTCTATACCTAAACACTATTTGCTTAGGGTTTAGAAATTTGTCTGTACAATTTATTAGATAAACTAACGACATAATATAAAGCAAAAATAAAAATCACGCAAAACTAAGCTGCACCACAGAAAAGCAGTAACAGTGAGGCAACTAACTAATCTCGGTAGATGGTTAACGATTTATTTCTTCGAAAGCGGACACGCATTCATTTGAAATGTTTCTCCCATTCCTTCTGAGCCTAAATATTGTGTATGGTCCGCAGTTACTGACTTCAAATATGCAGTCCGTGACCTACAAGGATACATTTCCAAAAACATGAAATGTGTTATTTCTGTTTTAATCATTTTGGTTATTCTCTTGATGTGCAGATTAACAATTTTACTTACATGTCAGCATCAGAAAGTGTTTCCTTTTGAAAATGATGACTAGATCCTGTGGATCCGGTGTCGTTAACATGAATGTACACTGAAACTCGGGGTTGATAATGGCACCGTAAGGCGTTTTCAGCGTAAAAAGTTAATCTGAATAACTTTTGCCGAGTCCATAAGCCACTAGACTTCACGGAAACATTCTGTGGAGGTCAGAATAGTAGTATGTGAGCATTCTGACTAACTTACACTTATTCATTGGGTGACCAGACCACTATGTACTAATCTCACATATTTAATCCAGTAACGAGGATTTTCCTGTTCCACCATGTCAATTGAAACAGGTCTAGTTTTGATAGCTAAATATTTCAAAATATATCGAGGTTCAAATTTGAGTTGCCTGACAGCTCTTTGACGTGATTTAAAAGCGACGGCGAAATTTACGGTTCCATCCAAAGAAACATGGTACAATTTTCTTCGCTGTGTGATTGAATTATTTATTTGAAGGCTGGATGTCTATATAAATAAATATTCCTTCAGTAAGTGAAGCAATTCTTCCATAAAATCTGAAAGTTGAATTAAAAGCCAACTTTGTCATTAAATTATAAGGTTTACCTGACATTTTCGCAATGAAAACTTCCTCCCTTTGCTAGTGATTTGAGCATTTTCTTCATAAAACGACAACATGAAGTCAGACGGGTAAACATTTTTAGGCAACAATCTCATAGCAAGCCTTCGTTCATAATATCGTTTTCCTAGTTCAAATTGTTTTGGAGGTCTAAGAAACTTTGGTGGGTACAGAAGTTCTACGTGTCAATAAAAATAGAAAGTTTATTTATTCATTTTTGAGCATTTTGGAATGGATGCTTCAGCTTCATGTACCACAACAGCGTGGATAAAAGGATTTTGAGCTTACTTGGTTGCTCCAAAATATCAAAGTGAGGAACCACAGACAGTTCACTGCCAGCTATAAGCAAACTAATGTCCATTTTCAACGCAACTAATTGCGAAAGGTTGCTCTTTGTATCTATTCCTAAGAAAAATACGTTGTTCGAGTCCAAAATTCCGAATTGTCCCGTTTTACCTACAAAAAAGATTCAATTTTCCAATTAAGCATGGGATAGTGCTTTTACTGCAATCACCGGACAAGCAAGAAGCTTATATTACCGTATGCCAAGGTAGATTTTTCTCCAAAAGTGCAATACTCCGGTAAAATTTGATGGAGTTTACTATTTGAAATCTTCTTATGAACGTAGAACAACGACTTGCTTACATTAACACCTAACAAAAAGTTTGAGTTGTAAATTCATACATTCAGCTAAAATAACATACAAAATAAAATTATTCCTACCCATGTCTGGTGAATACCAAACAGTGCAGGAGTCCCATATAATCAATGATGCATCCATGCCCAACCGACTTCCTTGAAGACTTCCACGAGTTTTTAGCATTTTTGAAACATCATTTTCTAAACTAATTGTTCGACCCGAGGACAGGACGACACGGTTTAGTTTTACCTACAGAAGTAAAAATAAAGTAATATGGTAGTTCTTTTTGGTGTGTTCGTTCACTAGTTTTTAAAATGTCATGTGGAGGAATAGCTATTATAATAATGTATACACATACGTCCGTAGAATTTCCATGAAATAATAGAATTTGGTCCAACTCAGGATAAACAAATACAATTCTCAAGTGACCGGCTTCTTCCAGCGTAGGTCTCAATTGTTTAAAGTGTTTTCCTCCGTCCGAGGAAACATAAATCCTGTATGTTTAGAAACAAAAATCTATGAATGATGTAGAATTTCCGAACTGGATTTTTTTTACCAAACGCATTTACGTGTGTGGGAACGAAAATTCTTGATAGCTAACAACCAAATCTCCGAATGGACAAAACTCGGTCCTTAAACAGCAGTTTTGTACAACAAGCCTGTCTACACCAACGTTAATGCCTGCAAATTTAAAAACGCCAAAACATTCCTCGAAAAGTTTTATAGAAATCTGGATAGTTAATAGTAAGTTTGCATTTTTTTTCATAAACCTTTCGAGGTAGAATACTGCAAAGGCGTCGTTGAACTTGTAGAAACTTCGGCCCAAGCCATCTCCAATCCAGAAACTCGAATTATACCCTCAGAATAAGCCAATAAAAGCGCATCAAAAACAAAGGCTATGTCAAAAACGACCACCACGTTGAGTTTATTTTCGTTGTAGCTATATTTCTTCGATAATTTCGCAAGAGTGGTAAATGGTAAAATCGATCTCGGAACAGTAAGAGGAGCCGTGTATGTTTTTGTTAATCGATTAGGACCCCAAGTTAAATACACCAATTTGCTGAAAACGGTCAAAGAAAAAAGCGATCTGATAATCTCTTAATCATGGATATTATGCCCGAGTTTGTTTGATCTGCCTCACTAAGCGTAAGCTCTCATTTCTATTCCGGTGTGCTCCATTCCACAATGATCTTCGATATACTTCGCACGGTTCCTACCCCATTTGACCTTTTTACCGTTAGAAAGCCAAAATTGCAATCGAATGAAAATTAACAAAACAATTTGTAAGTCACAAATCAACAAAATAAATCAGAGTACTTACCGAAGGATTGTCAGCACTGAATAGAGTTACATTTCCTACCCAAGGATGATATTACAAGATATTTCGAGATTCAATGAATTAAAGATTAAAAACAATGTGTTGAATGTGCAGTTAGCAGTTGCATACCTGGCCATTCCAATAAAAACACATCAGCTTTCTCCCAAAGTGTATCATTTTCGCTAGTTGTTCGTTCATTCTTCTCAACCCAGTTGAGCCGATTTAATATCCCAACGTGAGGGACTTCCTTACCATCAAATTTAATCTTGGATCCAGGTTTAAGCCTACAAACAAAAATAATGTATTGTATTTTACAATAATCCATAAATCAAGGTATTTTAGTATTAAATAATCCCACCTATGACCTTCAACCTGAGAATTTAATAAACATATAATACAAGGTAAACTAGGTTTGATTACGTCAAGGGTAGGCTGTTAGACCTCATTTATCCTACAATCCTGAAACTCACAGATAAGCCAATTACCATTCAACGCCTAAATACTCCGAATGTCCTGCGCAAGCTCCAAAGTTCCACAACATCAGTAGCCCGTAAAATATTAGCAGGCTTTGGTTGACGATTAAACCCATCGTTGATTGTTGTAGACTTCACTGTAAATATGACGTTAAATCACCAAAGATTACAACTATAGTTTAAAACTTTTCAGTTAACTCTATCTGTTAATATTCTGTCCCTTCATTAGTGTTATAGATTCTGTAGTGTTTCAACCGTGTAGAGCAATTAAAATTCCTGGCCTGTGTTTTGAACACCTGATAATCAACATCAGCTTTGAAAGAAAAGCATACACATGTGACAAAGCATGTCAGCGACTGGTCACTGGTCAGCCACCGTCGTCGTCGTCAGCACATGTTAAAAATATACAACCAATTTTTACCCATCAGCCATACCATCTTCTAAGGCTAAGGCTAAGCTCCGTGTTTTCAAACAGGAGAGATATGCCGCGACCAATTTAAATAATGTTTTCTTCAAAATCTGCAAATAAGCCAAAACAACATCCATGATTTTCAGAAAGAATTCAAGTGGGAATCCCAATTTTACACTTTCTTTCTCCCATTGTACTCTTCCTCTTGTAGGCTTTCTTTCTCTTCTACTTTACAGTTTAAGGGGAGAGAAAGAGAGAGGATGGGAGTTGTTCACTTTTTCCCAACTCAACGACAACATAAAGCATTTCTTGAAGAGCCAGCATTTTATCTCGTTTGTATGCTTGTGGCACAATGAGAAACTGGCCATTTCAATGAGAGATTGTAAGTAATAAAGAAAAGTGCAAAGAAAACAGTTTCCTCGAAGCTGCTCCTCTTGTGAGGCACTTCGCAAATGTAACAATTCAAAAAGACACATATATGAGAAGAGGAAGCTGTGGTCACCACCACTCAACACAGAGAGAGTTGGCATTAGCGTCTTGGAAAATAACGTGTTTCACGAGAATGGCATTTGTGAAGGAACAGGAACAAAACAAAGCATTGCTTGAGAATAACGTGTATCCCTAGATATGGGTGGTACAACTAACGTTATGTATAACACACTTGGCGTCCACGTCCACAATGGATATATGAACACAATGCAATGAAATAATACGCCTGAGACTTCACATACTTAAATACTGGAGAAAGCAGTGAAAGCACTTTCGGTGGAGGTGGAATGTGAACATTAAATCATCTCTTAATTGCTTTCCATATACAATAGAATGTAGATTATAATGTTATGTGTGCTCCATATCTCGTAAGAAAATATTGCGTAAGGAAGAAAATGAAAATGGGCTTCCCGCCCACTAATGTGTTACTGCTCTTACGAAAAACTAGAACGAAGGACACCACAGTCGGTGGGTGTAACGTCTGCCTCGAGTGGTTTCTCAAATTTTTTGTAAATCAGGGTTGCAGATGCATTGTCATGTAATTTCGAGGTACTTGATGAAAAAAGGAAAAATTAAAATATGATTATAATTGACCTTATGTCTTAATCCTGAAAAAATTACTAGTAAAAATTACAAATATGAAGATCTACATTAGGTAAAAAGGCTAAATAATACATAATAATAATAATATTTAATAACAGAGTTTAAAAATTCCATAATAATAATAATAATAATAATAATTCAAAATATTTAAATCCCATATGTCAACATGGATTAAAATATGCATCAGTGTTAGTTTGCGAAGATACTTTCTGTGTGAAAATTTGACTAGCCAATTAGATTGCATGTAAAAGTAAAATGACTTCCGGTTTGTATTAAATACAACAAGGCAAAGTGCAAACATTGTCAAGTTTCAGGCCGATACCAAGGTAGGTTGTAGGTCAGGTACATTACGTACCTTGGCCGATGCCTATTAAAAACCAAGCATGTCTCGGTAGACCAATTAAGTTGAATTATGGAAGGAAAATTTGGACAGCAAACTCATTACGTTTGACTTTTGACTTCGTTGTTGACCTAATGGCGTATTTGTGTAGTGCACAACCTTGCCATAAATGAGTAGTGTGCTTATGAACATAGACGATTGAATTTGAACCATGGATCTTCGGTTGAAGATGAGGTTTCAGACAGTTTGTTTTTTACTGGAAACCTGAAAAAAATCTCTTCTCACAAGGAGAATGACCTCCATGTGAAATATTGCATAAGATATTTCATGCATTTAGTGTACGTGAATCTCATCAATATGCTTTGCCTATCAACTTAGCAAAGAGACACAGGATGATAGCTAACTGTGATTATAATGGGAATGAAATTATTGGCTACAGTTGAGAGTGTAAGCGAAGCAATTCTTCCGAGTAAAAGCTGCTGATTGAAGTTGTTAGTCAAATGTTTCAAGCTAGTTATTGTGTATAATGGGCTCTTCCATTTAGAAAGGGATGCACACCTTGTACATTCGCATCCACACCAGAAATATTTTTCGTCGGGGGATTTATTTATCGTCAAGCTAAAAAGTACTAAAGCCGAATGCTCATTCGCAGCGTTGAGTACTCCTCCTTAAGGAAACCAGTTGGAAGCCGTTTATCGCAATTTTATCAATCGAAAGGAATCGTGGAATGAGTTTTTCACTTTCACTTTTAAATCAGGGTTGGGACAACAGTAATCAAATCAATCTATCAGCCTGACATTCTCCGCTTTAATGTCGCTCGTATACATATGTACTATTACATTTCGTGGAGTACAAGGAGAAAGCACGGAGAAGCCTATCAGCGTGAGCGTCGTCATGAATGTATATATTTTTGCTCTGTTTCTTTCTCATATTCTCTCCTTCTCTATTATTCTCAAGGAGCTTTCAATCGACAGACTGATTCATGTTTGCAATCGTATTTCGTTCAACTGTACCTTTTTTTCTTTTGTAGCAGTCGCAACATTGGCACTTATATTCATTGTCAACGAAAATATATAACCGCCGCCGCTACCAGGATTCGTTTAGAGAGAAAAAAGCGTGCTACACACCACACCACTACTACCTTAGCCGGCTGCAGCCCCATCATTGTATCCATTTTAATGCTTTGTACGTACGCACCACAAAGAGAAAATTCTCGCGGTGCTTGTTATGTAGATACTTTTCCACATAAAGAATTCAATAAAGTTTAGCATGGATGAAAAATTCATACACATTTCCTCCCATCCCTTACCTTTCCTCGAAGAACATCGTCGTCGTCATCTCATGGTTTAATTTATAATCGAATTTAGTGAAAATCACATTTTTAGCCAGTCTTTCCATCCCTGGTTCACACACTTTGCACTCCATTCCCCACACTCGCTTCTTGAAAAAATGCTCATTCCTCGCATATGACGTGTACCGTGTGTGAATATTCTTCTTCGTTTCCTTCAAACAAAACACTAAAAGAATGCAAGCGGATTTACGCTCTCCCCCTGTGACATGACGAACTTATCAAATCTTATTTTCTTAGCAATGCTTTGAGAAGCACTTTCCCACATTGGAATATCTTGTAAAAAGTAATATATAAACTAGCACTTTCATTCCATTTCAATACATATATGTACATTATACCTTCGTAACGAATAATAATATTCAGTTGGTATAATAATTCGAATGGCATGCTGTAAGTTTCGTGTTACCCATTCATAGAAAGTTTTTTTGCTTCAGTGTGCTCCACCAAACTGAACAACCTATCTCATTTTTTGTTCATAAAAAAGGAAACTCTTTGCCAGTAAGTCTGAAGAGAAAAAAAGTTTTGAATGTGGAAACCGTAAGACTTTCAATAAATGGTTGTAGAAAAAACTATTAAGGGGTGCGTCTGAGGTTTACAAAGTGTTATGTCATGAAGGGAGGATGTGAGAAGAATGAGCAAGTAAAATTATTGTCAGTGAAAGAAAGGGAAAGACGAGAGCTAGGATAAAAGCTTATAGTGTGTTATTTTTTGAAGGTTAAAGTGACTTCAGCTAGTTTGTTTTTAGCTGAAGATACGTGTGTGCATAGGTATCTTTCCCTTTCGTAGAGAAGGAGCGTCATTACATCAGGGAAAACTTTTAGCGAATTGTATTTTACACTTGACGATCATGATACCGATGATGAGGTTGAGGGGGAAAGAGCAATCCCAGATATACATATAGCTTCAGTTCAATTCACTTGATGATTTTCTACCAGTTTGAAATAAAAAATCTCCCCTACCTAACCTCCTTGTTACCTATTCTCTTTCCATTTTTCTTCTCCTATAATGCCACAATATCCCAAACCATTTCTCATTCCTGACTAAGGTGATCTGATGTCACTGGTTATTTCCCGTTTAAGTAGACATGCTTGTGAAATGGGAACTTGTAAGCTAGCTATAATTCCAATGCACATTATGTGTGATCCCTTGATGGCCCTAAAAATAGTTGCTTCAGCGTCTACATTCTTTTGATAATAATCTTTTGCTGAGCTTGGAAAAAGAAATTGTGCGCCTTGCCATGCGTTATGAATTTGATTATGAAACACACAAGTTTAGGTAGGGTGGGTGGGAATGGTATCGTCTGATGATCAAAGTTGCCGTTTCTTGTGTAACGAGCAAAGCGGGTAGCTCAGGGAGTAGTTTAAATTTTAATGAAGGGACCACATTTGTTACAACATTTGTATGCATATCTACCCCATGCACCAGCCTGACGACCTTGTGTGCCATGTTGAAGTTTGTGCTTGGTTCGGTGCACTGGCTTGGGAATCCCCCCTAAATAACGCAAACAAGGGATTTATGAAAAATACAAACAACCAAAATCAAAGGATTTTGTTGAATTATGAATTTAAGAGTAAAATAGGTACATAACTTAAGCTTCTTCTAGTGCTCACGAGTTGTTGAAGAAGAAAGTTGTATTCGAAGGATACTTCAACCCTGGTTAGGTAATTTTCGAAAAAAAACGGTTATGGGGAAATACGGGATTTACATTGTAAACTACCTCACACAAGTAGAATTGAACAGTTTAATAACATTTGATATATTTAAGTGTTTATTTCAATTGAGCAGGAAGAATGAGAAGTCGAGTAGAGGAATAAAAATACAAAAATCCCATCAAACGCTTGTTATTGAACAAATACACATGATGACTTTCAGTAGACATCTGGGAAACAAGATGAATGCAGTAAAAAAAGCTGAGAATTATTTGCTACATGGATTAGTTCACTACTTGGAAATCCAAAGAAGGGTTCTGACTTTGCGACTGAGAAATTCTTCGAAGACGACTGTTACAAAATGATAAGAGGAATATAATACTATAAAAAGTATATAGCGAAAGGATTTTTAGCAGATATATGTTCATATGTTCGTTGTTCTTATAATCTCATTTCAAGTCTTACACTGAGCTCCTTCAATCTTCCTACAGATACCATTAATCTGGAGCTCAAATAATGGAATTTGAAGGAGATGGACAGGGATCAATCTATTCTTACACCAGAAGTAACACGAGAAAGCAATGAGCTTCTTCTCGTGAAATTGCGCAAGTATAGGCTTTTACTCTGTCTGTTGCTAGCTCCTAGACAAAGACAAAAATGTGCACCAAATAGGCACATCTATGTAGCTAGAAGAAAATTCGAAAAGAGACAAATTTTAAACGCTGGAATGCATCTGTCTGGAATCAGCACATTAAGGGAAGTGTGATAGTGTGATTACCGTTTCTATTATCCTTATTGCATTACATAGTGTACATTGCGAATTTAAGCTCAAAGAATGTAGTAGAGTCATCTCAAGCAAGTCTAAGCTGGCTTCATAGTCGATTTACAACGATTTTTGTCCTTTATTCAATGTATTCAAAAAACTCTTTTCAATCATGTTGAGAGTATTTCTGGAAAAATGTTTTAAAATGTATTTTTAAGTTCAACAATTCTGTAAAGATCTATGCTTGCAAAATTATATGCTTAAGGAAGCTGGAAATATCTTTCTCTATTATTGCAAAGAGTAGAGAATGCACCAAAATAGTATTTTCCATTGTGCACTTTATTTGCTTCACTGATTCTTTTCGCTTATCAGAGGGTTCCGTGCGTTAATATTTTCGTAGTCTGTAATACATCCGTATAGTGTAAACATTATTTGGAACTACAGTTTGAGTCTTTTTTTCAACTTCATTACACTTTTCTTAAGTTTTTCCTTTTGTCTGATACGTATTTTATTTTTTTAAATACATACCCACAAGCCTTGCTACATATGTGTATTGAAGGTTTATGCGACAAAATAAAACATAATATGATAGCATTGAAAATATCCTGCAAGTACAGACAGACTACGGATGCTCTACCTCCCCTTTAGAATAAAAAAAAACGCCCAACTTTACGCCTTAGTGTAACCCCATTTTTAGATTAAAGAAACGTTTTCTATTGTCCATAATGTCGCATAAAATTTATCATAGCCATAAGACCAGGGAAAACTCAAGCCGTTTTTATGCACGATATGAACTCCGATTTATGCAGCGTTGAAGATTCGCCCGTCTAAATTGCATCCTTTTACAGCCGTCCCCCATGTGCTGATCCCGAAAGCGCTGTAAATCAAAAAGTCTCGAGCCACTGGCTAACATGATTCTCTGTCGCTTTCACTTGTTATTTTAAGTGGACATAAATGGACTGTGTCACGAGGTTGAAAATTTCAATATTAAGAATTTGATCTGATGTCGAACATACATCAGTACTCTTGAATTGAGCGCAGATTGATGTTCCCTCTTGTGAGCCGATGTAATCTAATGGATTGAATATCCACACCACGACGACAAAAACCATGTCTTAGCAGACAAGGGAGCTTTTTTATTGAGAAAAGCGAGAAATCTTATTCTCAAATGTTTTTACTCCAGCTTCCATTGCATATAACGGGTAAAACAGAGCAATCTTTTTCAACCAGAAACGAACACACAGGCGACATCCAGCTCCCTAAACTTTTTAGTAAGACCAGGGGGATGAAAAGGACAGCATGAAACTTGAATACCCATAACGGACGATTTGAAAGAAATCATATCTGACAGGATGACATGCATGGAGAGATAGATGCTGGAGACACGGTCGTACTTGGAAGTGTCCATGGTGTACCTATACGATTTTTTATGAGAAAAACGGCATACAAGAGACACTCATATTGTTCACGATAAACGCTCTCTCCCTGTGTGAATGCATGTTGACGCCTTCCAGTGTTCAGGTATGTTTCAAACGGAAAGATGAATATATGCAGAATGCGGAGAGAAAGGAGTAATCTAAAGTAAATCCTTGAAGGGAAAGCGCATAAAATTGCGATATTCTCTGTCGCGTCCACCCCAATTCACTTGTTTGGCTATCTCCCATCCTATTATTGTTCCCAATATTGAGTATATATGCATGTAAAGTGTACACAATAGAAAAGGATTCCGTCTCCTGTATCTCTGCTTATGAGAGAGCGTCAAAAAGAAGAAAAAACACGTCGAACGACTTCAGGATGGAATCCCACGACGATATGGATACAAAGTATGATTATGATGGGAAACGAAGCAAAACCAGAAAAAGAATGCGACTATCTCTTTATGTGGAGAATATCACCGCGATAACTGTGATAACCAAAATGCTGTCAACCGTCTGAGTTAGTTGCGTACGTGTTTCGAGGTGTCAATCGATATTTCATAAGGTTTTTTTCGAAAGTACAACACATACTTTCTCAAGAGAGATCTAATATATAAAAGTGAGGAAAAAATAAGAAAAATAAGCGGAAGAGGATAAAACGGGGATGATATATTATTGTGGCAGTAGTTCACTATACCACTTCTTGCTCAGATGTGCTAAAGTAAAGATACAGGATACAGGCTCTTCTAGAAGAAGAAGAAAAAACTCACATGTCCTTTTTTTCCTCCTTTTTCGTAATTTTGCTCTCATTTTTTACTCCCCTTTTGACGTTGCAGTGCATGGATTCATGAAGTTGTTGGTTATGTGATGGCAGTAAATCCCTTGTATATAAGATTTCATTTTTGAGATCCATCTCATCTCGTCATCCTTCCATCATTTCATATCCTGTCTTGTTGTCTAATCCATGCGCTGCATGAGTTGTCTCCACGTTCACGACCCTTTTCTTACATAAAGAAATGGATCAAATATCGTGGTGTATGTTATTTTAACAAAGACGCGCGTCTTTTCCTCCCTCGTTTGAGAAACTTTAGAAGAAAGAACAGTAAAACTTTATTTTCTTTCTCCCTCTTGTCTTTTTTGCGAATGGAGTCCCTCACTCAAACGGCACCAAGTGATGCTCGAAGGGAAATGTGATACCGTGTTCGTAACTTCCTTTTACCTTTCTCATGGTAAGGTGTAGTTTTTTCAAGATATTGTATTCCAAAAAGAGTTTTTGGATAGATATAAACGCTACTTTTCCTAATATGATTTGTATCGATTCCATACTTATTTATTTATTTTTTCTTCAGGTAAGTATCTCAATGACAGTGACAACCCTTGGCGTTGCATCTTTATTCAGTTTCACTTTTGACATTCACTTCTAAAATGAAATCAAAACTTGTCTAAAGAGCTCTTCAAAGTTGGCTGACTTATTTCGTGCATTGGTTACCAAACTTTTTGCACACAACTCATCTTTTTTCCTGAAGTATGATCACTTAAAAACTCTAGCCAAAGGGGAATATAAGATAAACATATAAAAAGCATAATATTTTATATGTAAATTCTACTGTATTCAATTTTGGCAAAGTGCTCGCCAGATTTACTTTCCGCAATTAAAAGTAAACAACTTTTGAGACTGCCTTCTCTGCAAATTTTATTTCGATTTGCAGCTTGTAATATTTTGAAGGGATTTGAAGTACAAAGCATGTAAGTTTCGGTATGCTATAAAGTTTGTAATATACACTACTTTAGTTGAAATGCAGTTGACACAAATCTTATAGAGAATTTTATGTGGCGACAATATCATAGGTATGGATAGTTTTTTCTTTTCGAAGTATAAGGTAGACGATCAGCAAGAAAATTCTATGGGCAAAAACCAGAGGTTTTGGACCTGAGGTGTCGTTTGGCCACATAAAAGCTTTTTGGCTGAAAATTTGTATACAGGTGAAGATTAATGCGAGG
>JAHZNA010004120.1:0-14069 GCA_027743935.1 Sinodicranocentrus sp. ZH6
AGTTGATGAAAATTCGTATCTAGGTATATTTTAGCATGAGAATGACGAATCCGATGAAACATTTTCAATTTTTTCTTCAAAATTACCTAAAAACTACAAAAAAAGCAAATGAAAATGAAAATTCGTGAGTCCTCAAAATTTGATGAAAATTTGAAAATGTTTCATCAGATTCGTCATTCTCATGCTAAAATATACATAGATACGAATTTTCATCAACTTCTGACAATTTTAAAATTCCAATTTTTCCCCCCGCCAGGGCGATTTTCGGGCACCTGGGCGCGGAAAGTGATCACTTATTCAACGGATTCGTTTTTCTCGCATTAAAATACACATGTTTACAAATTTTCAGCCAAAAAGCTTTCGAGTGGCCAAAACGGTACCTCAGGTCCAAAACCTCTGCATATAATGTTTTGCTTATCTACAAAATGTTACAATTTTGCTGACGCCGTTGATTCGGCGACAAAGCGAGTCGTATTGCTTCACTAAAAATCTCTTCAAGCCCATCATTCTCCAATGAAGAGCACTCCATATAATTCGCTGCTCCTATCCTTTTTGTTGAAGCTTTTCCCTACATCATAAACAATGATGGTTAACTATGCTAACAATTATATGCAAATTTTCATTTAATAAAAACGATGAAAGTCCACCTTAGCTTTACTCTGGATCACTTCCTTCTGCCGACAATTCTTATCCCTAATATCCATTTTCGTTCCCACAAGAATGAACGGGGTGGATGGACAATACTTTTGAATTTCTGGAACCCACTTTGTTTCAACTCTCTCAATACCAGATGAACGCTCCAGTGTAAAGCAAACAAGAAACACATCAGCTCCCGGGTAAGTAACAAGACGGGGTATTTCATATTCATCAAAACCACTAGTATCCCACATTTCCAAGCTGACAAGTTTCCCATCAACCTGAAGGCATTTTGAAGAGTTGTCAGCAACTGTCGGAACGTATTCCTACGCACAACAAAAGCAGACACAACAATAAGAGTTCTTTGTTCATAAAAATATAATGAGATGAGTATCACGCCCCCCCCATTTATATATTTTGAATCTTACGTGTGAGAATTTTCTAGTTCGGAAAGTGCTTATCATTGGTGTCTTTCCTACAGCTGAGTCACCAACCAATAAACACTTTACAGCCTCCATGTCGACCTCTTTCAAGATTTTATACTTGCCTGCTTATTTTAGCCTTTGTGCTGATTTTTAAAAAGGGTTATGATCAAATAAACTCGAAACTGGAACAATATAGAACTGCCCACTATGAAGTGAGAAAGAAAATACTTTATTTATTTATTTATTTAAGCACAAATTTTATTTCGGTTAGCGGCTTTCATGATTAAGCACATTTACAGCTTAATATGGCTTACAGCCAGCAAGGTCAACTTATCCTGAAATATGAGGAGAAACAGCTTAAGGCACAAAATTCATAAACCATAACTTCCGGTTGTTCACGACAAAAATTTCATAAGTAAAACATGTTTATTCGAAATCTAATTCGTTACGATTTTAGGAATAGTGATAAGAGGACATATGGTACTCAATAAATAAAAAATAAGAGCAATTACTTAATTCATTTCTCAATAAAAACTATTTATAACTCAAGTTTTATTAACACTCTTATTATTCCACTTTTTATTCTCAAGTTTCTACACAAATTTCATTTTCCAAGAGACTTTATCCCATCCTGTCGTATTCCAAATGGGAAGATGACACTCCACCAGTGACATTTCCTTATCTGCTTCCAGCTCCTTGCTAAACACGCCATAGAGCTCTTCTCCATTGTGAAAATTATGCATTTTATTGTAAAACATCACATTCATCCTTTTCCTTTCCCCTGTTAAAACCCACAATCAAAATTATCTTAGTAGCAGCAAAACTTTACAAAATATGTTGTTTTCTTATAAAAAAAAGAATTGCCAACTTTTAAGAAACTTTGTACTCCCATTCCTCCAAGTTAACTGAATCTGAGCTCCAACCGAATACCACATTTTCGAATATACACACAAAAACTGGATTTTCTCCCTTTCTACAGCAAAAACCTCACTCACTTCTCTTATATAGCCTTCCTCTTCAGAATATTCTAGCAATTTAGAAGCTGCAATCCTCCCCTGGAAAGTTTCCAGATGGAACTCGTTCGGCTTCGTCATTGAATCTTTATTCCCGGGTATTCCCATCCTCACCAAAGCCCTTTCTTCCAGCTTGGCATTCCATACTTCCGGAGTCCTCGCGTCTGAAAAAATCAAATCGAAATCAATTTCCCGTTTTTATACCATTTACAAAAATATTCTCTTACAAGTTGTCAGCTCCCTGTCATATGTCTTCATCTCTTGGTAATTCAATAAAGGCTTGACCAGCGTTAAATATTCCACTCCAACTTCCACATTTTCTCCAAAACATAGCCCAATCATCGCTGCCCCATTCCTTTTATCCACTTTCCTTGAACAATTTCTCCTCCCATATCCTCTCTCTTCTTTCTGCTTCCTCTCCAACTCGCCGGACTCCTTCCCTTCCTGAAATCTCGTAGCAAGTTTCACTCTTAAATAGTCACATTGAGTTACACTCTGGCACACCTCCATATCAACAAAAGGCAAGCTTCCATTTATTCCACTGCAACATTCCAAAACACTCCCGCCATATGTATCCCTCCTCATTTCAAAACTGGCTTCCTTCTCCATTCTCCATTTTGGAGTGAAAATCTCCTCCTTCGTTCCATTTGCCTTGTGCCCTTCACAATTTATCTGGATTGTAGATTTCACCTTCATGTTATCCACATTCTCACAGGTTATCTCCGCCCTCGACAATGACACATTTCGGAAGACTGCAATCACTTGAAAATATTTCGTTTTTGGCTCAACCCTACCCACGTGATGGTTTTCCACCCTTCGGTAGCTAAACGTTTCTCCATCCCAATTCCCGAATTGAGCTGGAAATGGAAATCTCCACTGAACCGGATATCCGGCTTCACACACGAAAACAAAGTAACGTACTTTCCCCTTCAATAAATAATCACTCCCATTTCTCACAATCCATTCAGTCTCCTTTACAGCTTCCTCTAGAAAAATATTTCCTGTCAACACAGATTTTGAACTTTTCTCAATTTTATATTCCCTCAACCAAATTTTCGGGTTTTCCTTCCCTTCAACTTTTACACTTAAAAGTAATATTAATATTGCAATAAAGGCAACGCCCACCGCAAGCCAACTTTGCTTCTGCATAATTCTTCTCAAAATTCTGAAAAACGTCCAACTCGTCAAACAAAACGCCAAAACAGCATGCAATCCTTCAAAAATATGTTTAGAGAGAATTCTCACGCAACCCCAAATAATCCCTTTATCCATCTCCTTTTGTTCAGCCACACACGTGAGCTTTCAGCGATCACGCATTAGCCCAATTTAACCTTGCGTGTTTTTTCAGTCAAGAAATAATATGATGAGGACAATGGAAATATGCATGGAAATTTTTAGAAACTGCTCCTCTCAATTTGTTAATTTATTTCTCACAAAAAATATCTAAATAAATAAATTGCGTTACACGCTAGCTTTGTTTCTGCGTCGTATTCTTCTTTTCATAAACCATCACCTTCAACTCTATCTTATCCCACTTGCTCTCATTCCACAAGGGAAGATAACACTCCACCTTATCCATCTCCTTATCAGCATCCATTCCCTTTGAAAATAGTCCAAACAAGCCTTCCCCTTGGTGATAATCTTTCATTTTCGTGTAGAAAAATACATTCATCCTTCTGGACTCAGCTGTACCAAAATACAGCACAGTTTAGTAGTTTCCAACATTTAAAAACATATTTAATATAAATCACCACAATTTACTTGGCAAAGTTGACTTCGTCCCATTTTTCCAGACTAGTCTTATCTGAGCTCCAAGCCCATACCACATTTTTGAGTAGATGCACGCAAAGTGGGTTTTCTCTCCAGGAAAAATATCCCCCATTTCCTTCACATACGCTGGACTTTCTTCTTTCCCTTCTTTTAACAATCTTCCAGACATATTCCGACCTACAAACACTTCCAAATGGTAATCACTCGGTATCACCATTTGCTCCTTTTTCCCTGGAACCATTATCGTCAACATGGCTTTCTCTTTCATTGTTGCATTCCACGCTTTGGGTGTGGTCTCATCTGAAGAAAAACTTTCCAAACTTTCCAAACATTCGACAAAAAATATGCGTGCAACTTTAAATATTTATTTTACAAGTGGTTAGCTGCCTATCCCAAGTTTTCGTCTTATCAGCTATTTCCGTCAATTCTTCAAACGTTGCTGCCTTGATAAGGGAAAAATACTCGGCGTCCAAAACTTCGACATTTTTTCCTCTACAAAATCCCACCATTGCAGCCCCATTCCCCGCTCGAAACACACTTGAGCAGTTTCTCTTACTCCAGCCCATTTCCAGCTCTTGCTCTTTTTTAAATTTTCCAGAGCCAATGTCTTCCTCAAACTTGGAGTACGTTATCTTCTTTAGGAAGTCACATTGTGTGACACTATTGCATACAGTGAGTGCCACAAAAGGCTGCTCACCTTGAACCCCAGAGCAGCAAAACAAATTGGATCCTCCATATTCATCCTTTTTCATTTCAAACGTGGCATTTTCACTAATGTTCCATTTTCTGGGGAAACTTACCTCACTTCCGGGTTTTTCCTGAGTTTCTCCTCCTCGAGATATGTGAATTGTCTTCTTAAAGTAGGGGTTTTTCTCAATTTTTTCACAGGTTATACTTGCACTGGAAAAATGAACTTCTCTGAAGATGGCAAATGCTTGAAAATGTTGTGTTTTGGGGTTATCCCACCCTCCAGGAATTCCTTGGGTTACGCGATAACTTAAAACTTCTCCACTCCAGTTTTCAAATTCCTATAATCCTCAAAGTTATCTGATAAGGAGTATTTGATAAGCTCAGAAATATAAAGTAAAATGTATACCTTTGGGTTTGGAAATTTCCAACTGATTGGATAATCCGCTTGACACACTAAAATAAACATGGCTACTTCCTCCGTGAGAGTGTACTCATTCCCATTTTTCGTTATTCCTTCCACCTTCACCTTTTCTGCTAGAAAGTCCTTCCCAGTCAAAATTGACTCGGAGCTTCCATTCATTAAATATTCGGAAATCCTCACTTCCGGAAATGCTTCACTCGTCAATATCACTCCTTGAAAGATAGATATCGTTAAAAAATATAAACCTCTCATTTTCTAAAAAAAACTCTTGCACTATCAAATCTAACAGAATCAAGGAAGCTTTTTATTGGCACCCTACGGCTTACTTGTGAAAAATGACACTTGAAGCCAGAGCTCCATATGTGAAAGTGAAGGTAGTATTCTGTTCTGATTGTGATCATAATTGCATTAGTGCCATATGAACAAGCCAATTAAATCCAAAATGATATTCATTCATTTAATAAGTCAAATTTTCAACAACTAAAAATATCCAATTTCCTTTCCAGCTTTCATTTGATTTTCTAAAACTCATCTTTACAATACATTCCGTGTGTGCTCCTTCTTCTTTTGTTAAACATTTTCACTTTGCATGCGACCATCCACCAAATATTCCAATATTGGATGTAAATTATTCAAAATAATTTTTCATACTTTCTTGCATATTTTAATAGTGTCATGTCATCATGTCACACGCAAATATCCAGTTTCCCCATATTTTGCCTCAGTTGATGAATCACTTTGTGTGAAAGTGAAATCAGATTTAAATGTTATCATTATTTTTTTATCATTGTCCAAATCATGCTTAAAAATATAATTTTTATTAAACTCAAGCTTTCGATGTTAAACTTACATCTTCATCAGGACTAATTTATCAAATGAAAATATAGAGAAATTAGAACCAGTTAAAATAATTAAGTTCATTAATTAATTAAGCAATCAAAGTAACTCTCTTTTCATTAGACAGTAATTCAGACAAAGTTAATATCGCCATGAGACAAATGCTATATTTGTATGTAATGATATTATAAATGAGGTTTATTCCTGGACCTTCTCAGCTTTTGTAGTCGAGGTTGGTGAGAAATAATTCACAATGCCAATAAAACTTGGTATCAATCATTATTTCTCAATTCGTATTGAGTTTTACCACCATTCCAGGAATGAAAAACTAATTCCAATAATCCACAGAAAGAAATAAGAATAAATCCTATTCACGCTTTATAACAAAACTTTATTCATTTTCCTTTTGACATTTGATTTTGATTTCATATTACATATTTTACTCGCATTAGTATTTTAGTCTAATCTAGAACCTTCCAATACATCTATGTTTTCCCTGACATCATTGTTTCACGCAGAGTTTGCTCATCATGAATCATATCAGTCACTACAGTTTCCTCCGTACTCCATCTAATTTTCATTCGGTCCCAAATAAATACCCAAAGACTTACACTCCAACCGAATATAGGAACCAAAAACATGATAAAAACCGCTTCACTTAACGACTTACTAAATATAAAATGTCCTCAATTATAAAATCATTATTTCCTTTTAAGACGCATTCCATTGTATAGATTCCAATTTTTTCCTAATTTTTTATCCCAACCTAACCCATCCATCAAATCCAAAAATTAGTCCACTTAACACAATCAGATAGAAACAAGAATATTGAGGTTGGAATGAGTAGAGAGTGTCCATTTAAACAGATTTCAAATCGGAGGGAAGAAGGGTTCTGTCAAACCCGTGACATTAATGCTAACATTCCCTATCTTACAATATTAAATAAGCGTGACATGGGGGAGGGAAGGTGTCAAAAAGGCGATTTTTTCAAACCTTCTAAATGAATGCTCCCATGTAACCAACTACCTCATCAATTTTCGTAATACATTATCCATCACTATCTAACAAGAACCCTGACTCACAATTTGTGCAATTGTTACTATTCCCCTTAAAATAATTTTCATTTGGGTTAAAACTAAAATTCATTCATTCATTCAATATAAGATACCGATCTCTAGTCGAACAAGCATGTTCTTATAATTCTTATTAAACATCCACTTTTAACTACTCATAAATATATCTTAAGTTCATATCACTTTTTTAATGTGAGTCAGCACTCCCCCATATCTTATACTCATTCATTGTACGCTACAAAAAAACTTCCAAATTAACCTTCCCACATTATAGACATCAAATGAGCCCAGCCCAAGCTCAATCTTCATCTCATCCTCCACAACTCCACATTATCCTTATATCTTTCAGCCGCTGTATCCTATCCTACCCTGCCTATCTGTCCAACTCGAGTAGAGTTGCAGTACAAGTTTTTTTTATCAAGTACATCAGTACACACAAGTACACATGCAGTTTCATTTCCATAATAATTTAGTTCCTGCATACTGCATTTTATAAAATAGAGATACAGACACCATTCATTTCGAGAATGAGGTCATTGTCATCCTCTTCAGTATGGTGAGCCTATGCAGTTGGGCAACCATACAACAAAGTCAAGAATCCTGACAATACTTTTTTTTTCTTTCTTTGCTACACGCTACACGTCTCACAGCTCAAAGTACCTTAGTACAACTTAAGCCCCCAACCCACGTCCCGTCCCCCAAGACGACATATACGTATCCATTAATGTTACGAGTACCAGTACCACTGCAGTATATGCTGTATTTTATGATGTTGTAATGTAATCCCTAGTGCCACACCATATTCAACAAGTTTTCAAAAGAGGACCAAGAAAGAAGCAATAAAAGGTATGGGAAAACGTGAGCATGTTTTTTGACAAGGTATAATAGAGTAGAGGGATTAGGGAAAATCATAAAGAAGGTCACCTTCACCTTCCTTGTGAAGGCTCTTCTCTGCTTGTACGCTTCGGAATCGGAATCTGAATAAAGCTGTGGTTCTCGATAGACAACATATTTTCGTTATTCCGTAAGCTTCAGTTGTTCAATACGCCGGCCACATACGACATTCAACGTTGTGCTCAAAAGTTTATTCTAAATTACAAACTATTGAATTGTACTTAATTCGGTGTAGTAGATTGTTCGAGATAAAGGGATAATGGAGAAAGAGACAGGACCTACGAAGAAAAGGCCGTCATATCGAGTTCAAAGGAGGAATAGTGACACAAGACATGTTCCTGGAGGAAGTAGCACTGGAAGTGGTGGTGAAGGGGCGGTATTTTGGAGGCAGCAGGCACCCGAGGAGAGTGCGATGGATGTTGTACGTTTAGTTCAAAGGCCACTACCACCACCGCCTCCTCCTCCAGTTCAAGATGATACAGATGTTATTACATTGTCTTCGGATGATGAGATGGAGGTGCAAAACAATGAACAGGATAGTTGTGAAGAAGAAGAGATGATTCTTCCAGATATTAAAATTGAGGAAGTAGACGAGCCTCAAGGAGTAGTAGGAAATGGAGGTCCAGCTTTTCAAGGTTCGGAAGCAGAAGCACAGAGGAAAAGCTTAAGACGACATAGTCCATCTAAAAGACATCCTTTTCTGAGTTTCAAACCAACTACTGTCACTGTTCCAATCATTGTAAACGAGTATTCACTTCAGCGGCAGGGGGCAGCTTCAACTTCTGGTATGAACTTAAACAATATAGTATAATATTATGACAGTTTTTTTATGCGCACAAAAATATGACTAATTTGTTTATTAAACCGTAATCTTTAATTGTCAATGGTAGGTGAGAACCAACACATTTGTAACTACTGTGGAGGGAAAATGAAGAACAAAAGATCCCTTCAAGATCATATCCGGAAGCAACACATAAGCAGAAACCCCAAAGCTGTTGTCATGTTTAAATGTCGAACTTGCGGGAAAGAGGTGAAGACTGAACATATGCTAAATATTCATCAAGTGACGCACACAACTGAGAGGTTGTTTGGATGTGAGATATGCGAGAAAAAATACAAGAGTCAGTTTTATCTGGATAACCACTTAAAATCCAAAGACCACAAGGTCGCTGAAGAACTCCACATGTTTAGACAGAATGATGAGACCCTCTCTCAGTCTGAGCAATCAACTTTGATTTTGGAAACTAGCGACCTTATGTCCCCACCACCTCCAACTCTTTCACTCCAAGTATCGCCAGAAAAGGTTGCTCAACTCATGTCAAGAAATTTATCAGTTGCTGGGAATTCTCGATCAGGGACTTTTTCTAAAGGTTCAACCTCATCATCAGTTGGGAAAACAACAGGAAATGCTACAAAAGTTATGCCTTCAGCTTCAACTGCTACTGCGTCGTCTCAAATTCAGTCTTCACCGACTCCACCACCACAATCTATAATGGATAATTCTACTGCCATCGCCTCCAATGGATATACCAACTCTTCCATGATGCCTCCAACTCCCATGCAGGGCATGGCAACTCCAGTAATGTTTTACGGATTAATGGTCCAACCTAATGGTGCTTCATTTTCAGGGAATCCATTTCCTCCAGCTATACAACCTACCCAGTATCCTTTATCACCTGGAATGTCAAATTTCATGCCTGCAATGGCACCACAAAACATGCAACAAGTTCAGTACCAAATGAACCCTCAAGTCTTCTCAGGTTCCCCTCAGCAATCAACTCCAACACTGTTTACTTGCTCAGAGTGCCAAGCCAAGTTTAGCGTTGAAGCTCATCTTCGCTCTCACATGAAGGACGTGCACTTGAATGAATGCTGGAAATGCCCAAAATGCTCGAAAGTGATGTTATTTCCGGAAGAATTCCAACCGCACTACAGCCAATGCAAGTAATGATTTGAATGCTGAAACTGAAGAAAAAACGTTGAATTGTTTATTTTTTCACGTAAAGTAGCTCTGTACAATTTCTGAAAGGAATTGATTAAAATTATTATGAAATTGTTTTGACTTAGTAAACTGTTGTCTGTTTACAGTGTATCAATTTTATAATCCAATTAGCCAGTAAAATACAATGTAATAGTAATAATGTTTAAATTATGATATATTAGAATACTTTCCATTTTCAGTGGTATTTTTACCAAATCTATTCCCAATTTTTTTCAACCTTGTTGATGAAGAAAGTTCCAAGCACTTAAGCAGTATATTGTTATATCTAATGACAAAAATATATATTCATACATTTTCCTTGTTTAGCTTGCTTTACAATTTGAAAACTTACAAATCCTCGGTTGCATGACGAGGTTGATCTGGTCGTGAACCGTCGACTAGATTTGCAACAAAGTCGATAGACCATACCATGACAAATGACAATCCAGGATATGGAACATCCGCTAATAACTCAATTGTAATAAAATAAGAATAATATTTGACTCCTTCAAAAGTGAATAAAATTTTCTCAGCCCAATACTGGTCCTTAAAATTGTAGTCTTTGAAAAATAAATAAAAACTCTTTACCAAATGAGCACATTTCCTAGAGTGAAATCCCACATGCCCGGACTTCCGTCTTTTCATTAAATTCCATAAAGATTTCCATTCCATTCCAGCTTTCTTAAAGATTCCGGAGCCATCCAACGCCATGGTAAAGGTTCCTGTTGAGTTTTCATATAGTTTGTGTAATACATTCGTCGGGGTAGTCCGAAATCGGAAATCTTTGTGGTTGTATTATTATCCGTTAGTAAAACAATCCTCGTGGCAAGGTCCCCATGTACAACCTAGAATAATATCACAATCACTTCTTGACAGCTTTTTCCACTTAAAAAATGAATCAATCAAATATTATTATCAACTTACATGCGCTATTTCATAACTCCATTTCTTCATAAGTAAAGCTATATTGAGATCTTCAGGATTTTGCAGTTTGCTGGTATTCAACCCTTGTGGGGATATTTGTGGTGGTTTGTTTTGCAACTAGTTTTAGTGCAGCGTCTATACGAATTTTAAAAGGTAAAGTTGTCCTTTGTAATAAATTAAGTGAAGTTTAGAATAAATTAAGGATTACCTGCTGACTTATCAAAAAGACAAATTGGAATTGATGCTTATGTTTAGTAATGAGTATTAGTATCTAACATCCACCAACCCATGCTATTAGGATCGTTAGGTTTATCAAGCTTATCAAAGGTTTCGCACATAATAACCGATGTATTAAGATCCACAGCCCAATTGTTGGCCCTCTTCCAATAGTCTACCAAAGCGGAAATATTTCTAAAGCCGTTGTCAGTCCTGTCATACCAAAATGTAAAAAACTCTACGGAAATGTTTTGTAGATTCGGCATATTTTAAGTAGACATGTTTCAAATTGTTTAAATTATGAAAGGGAATGAGGACTCAACTCCAGCTTTTAATTGTGCAGCGGGCTTAGGAGGTAAATAAAAAATATTGAATCAATCGACGATAGAAGTGAAGTTAGGGTTTGAGGTATATCGATTTCTGATTCTCCACAACCGGAAAAGGATACAAAAACGCCAAGTTTATAGTTATGATTAGTTTAGGATTTTCTCATGTAAGATAATTGAGAATTAAACGCTTCCACGAGATTCGTATCAAGTGAGTCAAAATTTTTCACCAAAATGGACTTGACAGTTCCGAGATGAGCCTTATTAGCTTCATCCGCAACAATTTAAGCGACATCAAAGCTTATATGGACATGTTTATCTTTGGTTAATTTTAAATAGCATAACATCACTACTTCCATGGTGGAAGGCTTCTATTTGTTTTGTTATATTCTAGTGGGCAGCCGCAGATGGTACAAGTCGTAAATGATGAGCTACGAATATTTTTATGCCTTCCCGAATTGTAATTCCTTTTTAAAGATATAACGTGTTAAATACCTTTATCAGGAAGGATATTCCCGTCTGGAGTTACGGGAATTTCTCTGAAAACAGTTCTGTTGAATTGAGCGGATTTTGTTTTTTAAATATTTTCAAAAATGGAGTAATCATTTTCCTCTCTACTTTGAAAGTCTTCGGAACGCAAGCAAGGGCGGAAGATGACCATAAAATTATTGCTCCTAAAACGCGTAAAATTTTGTTGCTTATGGGCTGTGTTGTGACACCTTAGTATAAAAATGGGATGTAATTTTTATTATCAGACTTTTTATCAACCAAACGTACATTTCATTTGACAATTACCTTTGAACTTTTGAAAAAAAACACTGAAAAATAAACAAAGGACACTGAAAGTATTTAAAATTTTTGGCTTTGCAGCAGGTATTATTTTATGTATTTCATGACGTGACTTGTAACATTATTCAAGAGCTAAGAAATGTAAAAAATACTTCAAATGACAATTTAATATCCTTACCTTGCACCACATAACCCCAATGGACACGAATAGAATAATGAAGAATTTCATTTTAGCATAAAATATTAGCTTATGTCAACATTTATTAAACCTTTTTAACCCTTGTGCATGTGTAGCCTTTGCTTATTAGAATATACTTTCGACGAGCCCGAAGTTTTTTGTGGCAAGATACGATTGAAGAACTTGACGCCTTGACGTCAACGAAGTTGAATCTTGTTTGAATGTCAAAGAAATGCAGCATGCACTTTATATGTCTGCTTTAATAGACAATGTTTCCTCAAGCCCGTTGCATTCCTTTAATTTAATCAAGCATTGACTTTTTTACGCGGAGAATTAACAGTTGGAAAGGTTGAAACTGAGTTAACATGTTGACATTGGGTTACTGACCGTGTATCTGTGACACGCTGGGAAATTTTACGAGTATTTTTTTATTTTATTCGGGAAATATAAAGACATATAAACTAGTAAACTTCCTTTCTAATGGAATATGAACTGTTCAAATTTCTGCTGAATTCAACGTGTTTAGTAAGGTTTGAAAAGGAAGAAAAGTAGTCAGGAAACTAATTAGATATATAAATGGATAATTTCCTCCTTTAATTCAATGAACTATCGAAAGTTCCACTGTGGGTACTATTTTTTTTACTATGATGCATTTCAGTAATAAAGAAATGTTGATGTTCGAACAAATTTTCCTGTGTCCCTTCCCCAACTACGATTCGATTACCCATTTTTGTTATTAGAAGGAGAAGCTCGAAACGTTGTAAGTTTACGCTTGTGCTTATTTTTACCAATGTTTTCCGAAACCCATTTGTAAAATGCAATTTACCGGCACCGGCGATCCGTTTTGCTTATTGAGTTTGTAGATTTGCATTGTGTTTGGCTTTTTAGAAAGAACCATGTTTTTTGCTTACAATGTACTGTGAATCTTAGGGTAGGTCTTCTCGTCTCCAGGTCCCTAGGACTGTGTCTATAAGTGGATGACTTAAGGCTCATTCAGATATGTCAAGCATAACAAATTGTAGCCACTTTTGAAGTCACAACTTTTTCTGGGTTCACATAGGCTTCGCAACTTTTGATATACAAGATACAACCTAATATTCCGTTGAGCAACACGAATTTCTGAAGTTTCTCCTGGCAAAACAACAACATTTTAGTAGCTGGTTGGTTTAATCATGCAAATAAAATAAAATGTAGTATATGGCGACGATAGTAGACATTTAATAAAACATAATTATGAAAGCAATTCAAAACATTCAATTTGCTTCACAACGACAATTTAATTTGATTTTGTAATCTATTTCATAATCTTTGGTGATAAATAGAAGTTATGACAAAAATTGATGATATTACTACAATCATATTTCAACTGAGTAACACATACACGTAAAGTGTATTTGGGGATGGAAATTGGCGGTGTATGGATATTTAAATACTTGGTTTTTTTAGTATCTCTTGAGTTGTTAGTTAGAGGTGAACTACAATTAAAATGGATTTAATTTAAACTTGAAAATTTTGTGCCGGAACTAACTATAATAAAAATCAAATATAAGTGCTAGTGGAAATTCATGTATTATTAATCCACTTGAATCATAATGAAGGACGTTTTATGCACAAATTTGTTTCCAAATCTGCTACATCTTTTTGGCTAATACAAGGTACGTGTATTTGGGTAATATCAAGTACGTGTATTTGGGTAATATCAAGTACGTACCAACTCAACTACGTGTATTTGATTAATACCAAGTACGTACCAGCTACGTGTATTTCATTGTCTTTTTAAAGGCTGCTTTAGCTAAGCCTTTTCTGGGATGCAGCTGAAAAGTAATCTGCGCTAGAAATCCATACTGACATAGTAACGCGTAACGCGTAAGATCGACCGACACCAACACCGACTCC
>JAHZNA010004121.1:0-74224 GCA_027743935.1 Sinodicranocentrus sp. ZH6
GGTATAGAAAGTGCCCAGTTTCTCATCGGATTCGTCATTCTCATGCTAAAATACACCTAGGTACAAATTTTCAGCCAAAAAGCCACTTCGACACCTCAGGTCCAAAACGTCGTGAGGTACCTGACCTTATAGATAGAATCGACTAGAGTATACAAAATTTAACTTCAAAAAAAGAGTGGGAGGAACTGAATTTGTGGATTAATTACACGTTTCCTATCATGGTGTTGATAGGGTAGGCTACTTGTTTTACACTCCGATTGTTTTCTGAATGTGTTTCAAAGCAATGGTATCGAATTTCGCATGTCGTCTTCGATGTATATTTAACTTTTAGTATTACTGAATGAATGATGAAAGTTCCGGGGATATGAAATAAGTGATGTTTGTTTCTGTTTCGAAATGCGCCCATCTTAAGAGAATCCACGATTACGTACATTTATTTTAGCATAAATATTTTTCCCACCTAGTCCATATTACGCTCCTACCATGCTCTTTTAAAATTAAATTGCTTTTATCATTAATGTCTTTTAATAGTAATATCTTTTGTCATTATTATTGCAATGTAGTGAGCAAACTGTCAATATAGCTCATAACCTGAAGGCTGGAGAACTGATGGCTAGTTGGGTAGTTGCGGTCGGAGATCAAGATCAAGTTATCCATGTTTGGAAGTACACCGGAGGATATGGTGGCGTTGATAACGCACGAAGAGCTCTTCTCAACAATTCTGTAGTTTTTTAGTACTTCATATGATACACCAAACGCTTCTTTTCCGCAAAATATTATGAACAGTTTATTTTTCTATGATGCAGGACAATAAGAAACTCCTCCAGGAACGGCTCACTTTTCTTCGAAAGAGACATAACCAATTTATACTTCCGTTTAGTTACTGGCCAGCGCTGAGGAACAGATCGGGTGGAAACATCTACGAAATTCGTAGCTACACTTTAAAACCTGGAACTATGATTGAATGGGGAAACAATTGGGCCCGTGCAATAAACTTTAGGCAGCACAATGAGGAAGCATATGCAGGCTTTTTCTCTCAAATCGGCAGATTATATAATGTTCATCATATTTGGTGTAAGTTGAGACGATTTATTAATTTACGTGATATATGCATTGAACGAAAGCATTCCTGAACATTTGCGCTTTCTGTATTTTTTTCAGGCTACAAAGACTTGCAGGTTAGGAAAGAGACTCGTGAAGCTGCTTGGAGAAAGCCAGGTTGGGATGAGTGTGTTGCATATACTGTTCCACTGATTCGTGAAATGGACTCTAGAATCTTGCATCCAGCAAGATTTTCACCGACGCAGTAGTAAATATGCGTAACAATCAGTATCAAAGATTCATTGCGTATGAAAGTAATTGTTAGATTTAAAAACGATATTTTTATTCTCAGATCATCTAAAAAGAGATACAATTGGAATTAAATAAATAGTTGAATTAACTTATGCACAGACAATATGCATAAATTGTAATGACAAAATCAAGACAAATAAATTCTCTTACTTACAACGTAGGTCATGACTTGATTAGATTCAGATCAATCCTTCAACGTCAGCATGCAGACAGATCAAAATGCAGTCTTACACAATAACCGTCTGATCTTGCTTTCATGGTTGATTTGTGTATTGTTGGATACTATCCTTGTTCAGAAACACATATAATCGGAAATGTTTGTGGGGAACTTGGTCGCCCAAAAAAAGATTCCAAAAAGCATAAAAGAAAGTTACACAATGATATATGACAGCCTACTGCATGTTTTCAGGGTAGCATACATTCGATTATATTATAACACAAAAGATTTGCGCTGTTTTCTGTGCTTACGCAGTTAAGGAAACATTTCTGAATGGAGTTTTCTCAAAATCCCAGTATTACGTAGTTTTCATGCCTAGCTTTCCTCATACCCCATATCCGCAGATATGACTTTCTTATCAGCATTACTCTTGTTATGTATGTGCTATCTGAACAAAAAAAAACCTTTTCAGCAGCAAAACACATTTTCCTTCAGGATTGGGGTTTCCCTGACCTAATGACCATGCGACAGTTTGCATTCAGAATGACCTTAGTCATTTATGTGAAAATTCTAAAAACCATGCAAGCTTGCCATTTCCTTACCCGGATTTATTTTTCTGTTTTCCCACATTTTATCGTATATGTGGAAAATGTAACATTTATGTGAAGAGGTTGCACGAATGATGCACGAATGCGCATCAAATCTTTTTTCGTTGCCGAATAAATATATTGCGAAATCCATTGCCAGGTTTTAAGATTCCGTCAGAAATTCATGCAAGCATAGTAACCTTCCTTGTGTTTCTGATCCTTTAGATTGAACAGATTCGTTTTTCAATTTCCTATTAAATTAGGAAGTATACAAACAAGTTATTGATTTCCGATTGGCCTAAATTCAAGGAATTCCTAACAATATTGATAAATTCGTAAGCTCTAATCATTTAGTTAGCGTTTTCTTTCTGAATCTCTGCGTTTATGCTTTTTACAAGCAGTAGTATCGTGGGAATGACGAATATAGAGTCGCTTATATAAGTATGGATTTTCTGCACGCCAACTTCCAACTTCCGGTAAACAGCTCAGTGGAAGGTTGAGCAGAGTCAGCAACCGCAGCCCATAAAGAACAAACGGTATAAAGCAAAATGCTCTATATAAAAGTTTCTCCAGCTCCAGCTAGTCAAATCTAGCCAAGGTATACACTTCAAATTTGCATTTGATGTAAGTTAAGTGTGAATTTGATATATGTACGGAACTCAAGTGATCAAAATTTGAATGTTTATTTAATGTTGAATAGGAAGGAAATAAGTCAAGGCTGTGACAATTAGTACAATAAATAAAATATTTTTTATTGCAAACATTATTAATTAAACATGATAACTTTTATGCACATATCTAACGTCAAGAAACGAAATTTCGTTTCTGCAAACAAATTTTATAATATCTAGAATCCTATGTTCTACTTCTGCGTGACCACCATTTAGCCCAAAAAAATAATACAACAACGTTGTTAATCTACTGATGAAGTAAGTTACATTTTTACAAAAATATTTGTTGTGAGAACACAGCTAAAATCAATCGTAGGCTCCTTAATCTAATACTTATATAAAGTAAAACAAACTCAGATACATAGTAACATTTTGCTCTTAATATTCGCATATATATGTAATTACAATAGGAAGGTGGAATGGTTAGTTGAATCTCATGAGCATTCACACATTTATCAATTCATTTACCACTAATTGTAAATATTCTAATTTCGAATGCACACCCATTTTCACTCAATTTTCTTCAGACAAGTTGAGAATTTTTTCTCTTTTTACGCATCAAAACAGAGCAGCGTCTCCTAAAAACTCGTATAATTTATCATAGAGTCTATCTCCTCACGTCATGTTGTCATGAACGTAAAATGGTGCATTGACTCCCAATGAAAATTTCAACGAGAAAAACACCCCGACCTGGATTTCCTCTCTTCCGCCTGCCTTTTTAACTAGCTCCGAAAACTGGTGTCTTCTTCCTCACAGTTACATCCTTACATCTATATGGACACTTCTCATGCAACACTAATAAGAAAGGGACACACCGTGCCCACTAAGCATGTAATTTCATGAATAATAGCATTTAGAAATGAGACGACTCCATGGAATGTCTCTTTTACCAAATTCCCTAGTTGACTTAGGTAAGTTAAGCAAGAGAAAGGAATGCAAAAAGCGTAAAGTATCAAATTCCTGTAAACCCCTTCATCAATAATTACTACTTACCAACCTGTCAATAATACCAAGTGTTTTTCCCTTTCATCCAAAAACAACACATTCACACATGTGACTGATGATAGGCAATACGAATAACTGCCTACTACCTCCATATAGGTAGGTAGTTTGACTAAAAAATACAACCGTGTTCATCTACGAAAGCTCTAAATTAAGAAGAAGAACCCAGTTCTGGGCTTGTCATGGAATGAAGATAATGTTTTCCTTAAAATACTAACAGTGCATCCAGTAAACATTTTTCTTGTTCATGTACACATACATAGCACTTGCACATGTTATTTAAGGATATACGTGTTTCTCGACTTGATGAAGTGATGATAAATGACAAAAAAAGTAGAGTAAATACATTCCAATAACGGAATATGAATGAGCGTCTATAGCAAGTTGCGCAGTGACTTTTATGAGTTATATAAGACATCCTTTATCAATCTGTTTATTCCATCGAAGTATATTATTATTATGCTATAAAGCAGCAGAAATAGTAAAATACTTATCTCAAACGAAGAAACTACAATTTTCATGATGGACGGATACAATTTTCTACTTATTTCCTACTTGTCTGCCTCACCTTGCCCCAAATGCAAATACAAGCTGTGCTTTACTTGACAAATATGGACAACCGGAATATAACATGCTTTCTTCTAGAAAGAAGATGGTAATCGCTGTCACAATTCGTCTACAAAAAATTGCATTCATTACATCACACAAAGTACTCTAGTTTTTCAATTATATAATACCTATATGCACACGTGAGTTCACAATGCCATAGTAGAATATTAACGTCAGATATATGGTTGGGTATACATATATATTTATATATTATGTTCTGTCATATTGAATTAAAAATTGAGTTTGTGTGACTGTGTATATATTTACCTTTCTCTGAGCTTGTCTTCCTTTAATGGACATTTTGTGAATCAAACCTAGAAAAAACTGTCGCGACAACAAAAGAAATGAGAATCAGAGGAGACGAAGTAGATGGAAATCCTAAACCTCCATTACACCCATCTTCGGCGCAGCAGTGAATCGAGCTTGCATCTTTTGAGCCTTTTTTCTCCTCCTTTGGCTTTTCTTTGCTCTTGCCGTTTTTGTTGTTGCTGTTCTTGTTGCTACTGCTGCTTCCACTGTCACCGCCACCAAGGAGTTGACGAACTGCGGAAGTAATTAGACATTTTAATAATCCTCATTTGTTGTTTCCAAATCATGAGGTGGTGATTCAAATTAATACAGGGAATTTTTGTCGATTATCTTTGGTTGCATGTGCCATGATGCATGCTATTAAATTACGACCTTGATCATTTCCTTAATATCCCGGGCGTCTACCGAATATCATTCTGGGCGGATATGCATGTATACTACTTATGCGAATAAAGTGTTGAAATATAGTATTCATGTTGATTGTAATTTAACCCGACTCAAACATAATGTGCCATTTCTTAGCTCTTCTAAAACACTATGATAAAACATACATACAAAACCAACTACAATAAACCCACATTAGATTGATGTTATTGACGCCATTTAATATTACTATAGAATAATGCAAGAAAATAGCTGCTGAAAAGTCTATCTCAATATTCTCAATTCAAACTTTCCCAATGTTTCCTGTTCATGAATGATTACCATTGTGTACATTATGTGGATTTTGGTGATTTGACCTTCGCCGTGGAAAGAGAAATGGGTGTATTTCCACACCATGTGGTGCTTGAAGCCATTAATTTTGACTTCAAAATGCTTTCTTTCATATTTATGCAATTGCGTTTCCTCTTTCTAGACAGAATCCAAGTTTTATGGTCTCTCGTTGAAAAAAAAGGTGTTCAGGAAAATTCTCTAACTTTACACAGCACACTTCTCGTAGTAAAGCACATACAACGCGGCTACTGTCAACTGTACATTGCTCATATAGGTAAAATCTAAGCTTGAGGTGGTCAAAGTCAGAATCATTTACCTGTCTAGTGTTTATTATGCACCACCTTGTCTTTAATGAGACCTTTTCCATTAACTTGATTCTCACGAAGTTTTAACAACAATTTGTTATGTGCCATACATGTTTTAGCCCTTTGTTAATTACGGATTCTAATCATGCAAACTCCACCTCACAAGTGATGTTGGAATAATATACCTACCATGTTTATGCAAAATTTGGTATTCAGAACACAAAAGCTAGTAGCAGTCTCTAAAGATGACCGTTGTAAAATGGCTCTCCAGTTTATGAGCACAGGTAGGTATATTGAGTAAATCATAGAACAATACATTAAACGGTGTGAGTCTCCCTCAAACCTAGTCACTTGGATTATGATCCAACTGTTTCCGGCAGTAAATGAATATGAGACGTAAGTTGTAAGTGTATTTATTCTTTTGCATGCAAACCTTTAAAAGCTCTAATCTGGATTTCAATCTCAGTTGAGCAAAGATTTTCAGAAGGTCAATGTTGTTTTAATTACATGTTTCAGAATGCATATATTTGAAAAATCAAGAACAGAAAATACTGTACGTTCCGCAAAACACAACCCTTGTGAAATTACAACTTCTAAAATCTAAATTACTATGTAGTGATGTAAGAGAAAGCAAAGTTTATGCGGAATATTGTATAAATCTTTACCTATGCGTCGCTTAGGGAGACTGTCTTCGATTACTTCCTCAATAAACCGTTTGTTTCTGCCATTGCCTCTTCCTACACACCGATTCTTATCTCCACACATTCGATCCGTTTCCCCGCTCATGAGAATCATTTTCTGCAAATCAGAAATCCGACATTGTAACTGACAGAGTTCTCTTAAATAATATGCAAATAATGTATGTCAATGATATCATATGTTTTACAACTTACAACACATTTTTCCTGAGTTCGTGTACAGTTCATCACATGTGATGAGTTATAAGAAGATTCACAATCCTGGCAAACGTAGCACTTAATCAGGGCATCCGTTTCCTTGATGTAAAATAATACAAGAGCAGAGAATACTGCAATGGGAACTACGTATGTGGCCCTCATTTTCTTCAATTGTACTCTTCAAGATTAACCACGTCACTAAACCAGATTGCTTCGAAACTGAAAATTGGAAACTAAGACTCACAAAAAGGATTCACATTTGCAAATTCAAATTTATGCAAAAAGTTACTAAAATTAACAAAAAGGACAACGTCTTGCTTGGCGTCACCTGTCGTCTCTTCAACCCAGAATTGTAACTACAACCAAGAAGAATGAACAGCTCGCATGCGAAGAAAACTGCTTTTTCTCAACACACGGAAATTTAAGCTTCATCACACTCGACCTGGCTTCACTGATTACATGTAATCGACTGCGTGATGGAGGTGAAAAACGTGGTAAAATACTTGAAAGATTGGCTACCACGTAATATTTATTCCGCTGGAGGAAAAAAAGAGTAGAAAAGTAGGAGGGACGCCAACAACGAGAATGGTATATTTCTCCTGAAATTTACATTCCACAACAACCATATAACCCTCTTTCAGGTAACGTTCCTTGCTATGTAGTTGCAGTTGTATATAAGACATATTTTTGATTGCAAACTAAACCAGCCCGTGAGTTGACTATAGATATTATTTTGCACAATTGACTCATAGCTCATTAAGGTCTTTCTAATGCTGAAGAAAGTGGCTACCTTTCACTACCCTTTGTACACCATGCGTATTTGTTATACTGTGGTCAGTGGGGGAAAGATGATTTTCTTTGTACATTCAAATAGCTAAGAGATATATGTGTTATTGGCAAAAAATTTGAAACAGGGTAGAAGAAATCCAAGTGTAAATCATGCTATATCCCCAAAGAAATAAAATGAAAGAGGCCAATGAGAGTGTTTGCGTGTTTCAGTGTTCCTTATTTTTTGCTGTTAGCAGTAGCCGACCAAATCCTGAGTATGGAGCAGTGTTATCATCAGTCAAAAATCTTTCTATATAGAAAGAAAGAAAGATATAAAGAATCTTTTTTTCTCCAGTCTCTACAGCATGAGAAAGAAAGTCAGTCCTCTGTTCCATGAATTTCACATAATATATTATTCTCCTTGAAGAAAAAATTTCATAGGAAACTGGAGTTGACGTGGGGCAGATTTTATTGTTGTGGTATAGGAAAGGAAAAACGTCAGAAACAAAAAGATCTGTTCAAAGGTTCTTACAATTGGACAATTGAAAATGTCTGCTTTTCTCACACGTTGCATTGTCAAATTCCGTTGAGCGTGGCTTAACAGAAGAAAATTCTGGCTTGATCAGGCTTAACTTTGTTATTTGCGATAAGACAAGTAGACATATTGCACATGGTATGTATGTACATAATAATCGGTGCATAAAACTATGCATGCTTTTCATTCTGGCCGTAGTGGGATGAGCGAGTCAATGAATGCATACGTAGGAGGAAAGCATGTTGTAAGTACCTATGTAGAAAATTTGGCCGAAATTTACATATTTTTATTGCATGGTGTATATAATGGGTTTTAAAAGGCTTTTCATAGAAAGAATGTATGTCTAAGAAGAAAAGTTAAGCATTGTTGTATATTTAAGAAAGTCAAAATCCTATAAGTTGATTTTTTGACGTTCTGTATGGATTAAAGTCAGTTTGTAAAATTAAAATTTGCAAAGAATTGCATAAAACTTTCAATGCGGGGAGAATTTTTGATAAAAATTGGACAATACTAGAAATTCTCGAACTATAGCTGGCAAAAACTAAATCCGGCCAAGTATTCAGTCGATCAATGTTAACTCACATTTACATATATTTCTCAATCGTATGTGTTCCAGTTTTTGTAACTCTACAAATGACTATTATGAAAGAACTCTTTCGGGTTATACAAGACGTTGGAAGATTAAACATTTAGAAAGAAATTACCATATAATGCTCCATTTGGGCTTGGATAAATAGTAACTGGATAGGTATCATGTCGTCACGTCACTGTATTTTGTATTTATGATAAATGTAAAATGATTTATTAATACGCTATAATTTTATGGTTTCAGTTGCAAAATGCGATGGCTAAGGAAGTAAAGTAATCTACTCCCATATTGTTGCATTGTATTCCATTGTTTTGGTTGCCCTGTCTATCGACCTTGGTGGAATTTAATTAGGTTGGCAATAATCGATTAGTACAAAACAAAATATAATTGTAAAATACTCGCCTTTGTTCCCTTTGCTTTCATTTTGCATTCTTTGATCTCAACGTCAGTATAATAGGCAAAATATAATGCATTACCTTCTCCGGGGTGACTTGAGACAGGGAATATCGAGATTTCAAAATAATGCTAATGGTATAGCAAAATTCAGAGAGAAAAAAGCGTTTATTTCTGAAGTGGATATAGGTACAATATTGATTTAATTAAGTAAAATAAAATTGGCAATTAAATGCTCAAGAATATTGAGGATTTTCGGAAATCTTACTACTTAACACTAAAACCGAAATTGACGATGATCATTCTCATTATCTTGGTCATAAATAGTGGGAGTTGAATATTTTTAATTTTTAAAAGTCACGCAATCCATTCAAATCCAGTCATTTATTTCCGATGGCATGCATGTCTGTAACTTCAAATGCGCAGTTATGCATAGAGTTCACTAATACTTCAACCCTCCCGTTGTCACATTTCATGGATGTGAAAAATAGCCACGCAATACCTTTGTAGAAGTAATCAAACGAGTTCATGAGTCATGCAACGTATCCCAATAAATTGAATTTTTTGTCTGATGTCCTTTGACATGTATTAATGCTTACCATTGTACAAAGTGAACATGGCATCTTCCATTCGCGAAAACTTTCCTATGAGTTTATTAGTGCGTACCCCACTTTAACCATTAAGTTAAATGCAAACCAATCGACAAGTAATAATAAAAGGTGTTTTGGAGTCAAGTACTCGAGAAAATTTATTGGGAGCAACATGTGACTTACCTTTGCTTCCTTATCTCCTTCCTAGTTCGGTTCATTAGCATGAATACGGAAATAATCAATAATCGGTTGTTTACCTCTGTCTGAAAGCCCTATGAGGAAGCTACTGAGGAAGTCGATGGGCACCACAGTCAATAGTGCACCTACAACCTATGAATGCTCCATGTCTATCTCTTCTGGAAAATGGGATTTTTGTTAATAAATGCTAAGCATCATGTCGCATATATTTGATTTCAATACGAGCTTTTATTCCAAAAATCCTCTTCAGCCAAATTTAACACTCTGTCTCTGTGAATAGTATCAACATAAAATTGTTTATGTTCGTATCCTTACTGTACACATTAAGATTTAATACGTAATTATTATAATAGTTAATTGATATTAACAATAAATATGTATACTTCACTGGGTTTCTACAATACTAAAATTACCCTTTACTTTATTTGCATATTTTGAGTGATTAATGTCTTACGATGGTTTTTTTCTTTAATATGCAGAAGACTAGACAGTGTTTTAAAATTCCTTCTTAACAATCGTAGATCATTGGGTAGACATACAGAGAACAAAGTGTACACAGGTTACAGGTTAACTCTTATCAACAATGTAATATTTTATGTGTATGCAAGTATTACAAATCACACTTATCAATTTACATTATTTCTCACAAAGAATTATTCCTTCAGAAATTAAATTACCATTTTTTTTAATTTAGTAGTGGTAAGGTAGTTTTCACCGTTATATCCCTTACTCGCCATACTATTTTTTAACCGGGCGTGTCTCCTTTTTCAGGTGTCCCTTTTTGGTATATAATATAGGTATCATTAATAAAATAAGAACGGAGTTATTTATAAAACAACAACTATGGTGAAAACAACATGCCGGTAACATTACTGCGCGCTATTTTCTGTAAAATGGCACGTACTGCAACTTCATATAAAGCAAGTATTTATATAAAACAATGTGACAGTTTTGTGTCCTCAAGTTACCTCTCTAATCCTATATAGCTATACCTAGTTATCTTTAGTTAATATCGATGTGTAAGTTATTACAGTTTTTCAAATAGAGATTATTGCATGCCCTTTCTGGAACTGATTATGGTTTATGGTGATTGTTATATTAATATACTTATGAAGATACACAACGACACTATCTTCGAAAACATGAGTTTCACAATTACATAACGAATTATCCCAGTCCTACAGTGATAGCGGCATAAAAGTAAATAGTTATTTTTTATATATATATTCTATAACCTTGAAAAGGATATTGCATAATATATATATTTCATCGTGTGTCTTACAAAGTATCTTTTTTCTAAAAATTCCGCGATTTCCTAAAAACTTATTTGTAGAGTAAAAATATTATGCAGACACGTGAACTTAGATTATTTTTCTCCCTAACTAGCTTTTTCTTATTTTGTTCGCATGCCTTATTCCTTAAGGCTGCGTATAGTGCGCACATACTTACGTTCATAATTCAATTAATATTACTGATCTGCATATAAAAGCTGCTCTAATATAGTAATTATTCCAACGTATGCAAATTCATGCGGTAAGTAATATTTACTATTATGTTTTATCATATAAAGTAGCGAAAAACATGTCATTCTGTGTGCATAGATGATGTTTTCAATATTATTACTTTTACACGACGACTTCTCCTCTACATTATTAGTAATTGCACGCACATTCGTCATATTAAAAACGCATTTATCCTTTAAACACCTATGATTTTCTCGTATGCAAATATTTGTCCCTTTATATAAAAAAAAGAGCTTAACCCGTCATCATCATATTTTGCTAGTCAAGTTGTCACCTTTTGTTTCGAAAATGGAAAAACGAGAGGATTATCAGTTGAGCCAGTAAGTCTATATTCACAAAAAGTATGTGTCACTCGCAAATATTTTCTTGTCTAAAGTAGTTAAACTAATTATTTGCATTTACCGGTCACATATAGATGTATTTAACGTATAACATAACATTGTATTATAATGTAAATACATATGAATATATGGTGTTTAAAACCCACAGAGTGTAAAATTTTCTTTTTGTATGTACATTTTTTTGTTAGCTTTCGGCTTAAAATTTGTAGTGTTTTACAGTCAGAAGATTTATGCATCATCATTTCCTTAAAAACACTTGTTTCCATCTCTGAACAACTTGTTAGGTATAGAGCTTGTTTCTTAGAATAGTAATATTATGCTCATTTCTTGCAAAATCGCGTGATTTCCCTTCTACTTCTGCCTTGAGATTTTCTCTCTCTTGCTTTGCATTTTAAAATAGAATATTATCTTTTTAAAAAGGAATGGATAACATTTGTGTAAAAATTTGAGACTTACATTTAAAACTTAAGCATAACATAAAACTGATCTGCTGTACTTTTCAATTTGATTGTAAGCAGTAAAATTTAATTACTTTATAACACTGCCCTGCTCGCACGTGTACTACAAAATATAGACATAAAATATCTCACAACCTTTGGTTTTTGTTCTAAAATTCTAATTGCACTCCAAAAAGCTTTTTTGTGTTTTGTGAAACAAGCTGCGAGCTCACACTTCTCATGATATGATACATATTATGTAACGTAGTATTGCGTATTATTTTATACACATAATATTTGGGAATTTGGGAGACGAATAGCCAACTGTTTATTTGGAAAATACATACCGTGTGTGTAGTGTAGTGTCGTTGATCTAGCTGGTTTTCTACACGTTTCATTTTGCACCAACAAAAAAATTGATTGACTCGTCATCATCACTGTCACTTTGGCTTATAAGTTTGGAGGCTTGCACGTGCACGTAAATCAGAGATAAATTGGGAGAAAGGAGTTACCTATGCATAATGTACGTATGGATTTGTGAGGAAGCTCAAGGAGAAATGAGTCCTTAGTAACACATATTATATAACATGCTCGTCACTGGAAGGTCCTTCCAATTGAAAATTCATGACATGAAAATAACATTTTCTTGAAAACTTTCCTCAACTTGTGCAACACGACATTAATCAATCAGGCACATGATGTTCATGCAGTAACAGATAAAATTCAATGTTCCATCAACTACATTGGAGAAATAAATAATTTCCTCTAGAAGCTCACCGATCTCAGTAGTTAATGCTATAATAGTGGAGCAAAACGGGTGTACATTTTTGTAGCCCAGTTATTTGCCTGGAAAGCATTACTGCTGCGAAATGGAAGTGAAATCAAAATTCATCACATTTGACTATCGCTGCTCCCATCTCTTTATCCTGTTGTGACTCTAATTAGCATATTTATATCAGCCTTTGTAAATGATAATTTCGAGGACGCGCGCATACCTACAGGAAGTTCAAAAGCGTACTATTGTAATTTCAAATTTCAAGAACGCTGGTCGTCTTTTGACTATCTCTAAATAACCTCAGTCCATTTACAAATTTTGGAACACTTGGGAACTACGAGCTTAATCAAATCAAATTTTACACTTTATCTGATTAATCATAATTATATTCTTTGACGACAATGGAATACATCAGTTTCTATGAACATCTGGAACTTTGATGTACCACATTTACAGATCTCCATTTATATAATATGCAAGTTTTTCCCCTTTCTAAGGAAGCAAGGCATTTAAATAGCCAGTTGCAACTCCCAACGAGATGAAAATGGTTATGGACTCGAAAACCATATTTCTGAACAATGAGCGTACCTTCTGTCTGTGGCGCACCACTCACTTATTTGCTAGATGTATAGTACCATAAACCCGTATGAACCACAATGATTCGACAATATTATCCTTATATTGTTAAATGATGCGGAATCTTACAAATACTCTATGTCGTCACGACAGGGGCTACAAATCAAAGGTCATGAACTCCGCATGTGATGAAGACGTCAGGAAACGTCTGGCATTCCTAATACATGAGCACTTTTTAGTGCAAAAAACCAAAAAGGAATACATCAGCCATCAGCAAACTATCTATCACGGAATATTGGTGCGCATGTAATGCATTCGGATTCAAACGCAATGAAAATATACATAACAATGTTTGTACCTAGTATTTTTTTGATGATTAACTTTGAGAAGATGTCGTAAAATGATTCCTCTGTACATAAAAAGATACCAAGAACAACAAAACAGGATTTCTTATCAAAATCCACCAAAACCCAAGTGCCCCAGATCCATCCCCTCTTGTCTCAGGTGAAATCGCTGATTCAATCTCTGGCTGGCAGCAGAGTTTGCACCTGACATAGGGTGAGTTCCATGAGCGTATGGAGTTGGACCCGAATACGGGGACGCGAAACCACTGGGATTGCCATATGGATTAGTTGGTAAATGAAAAGAAGCTGCTCCTCCTGCGCCTGCGTAGCCTGGTGGGGCTCCTGCGGACGTGTACTGACTATGATAACTGGGGTACCCAAACATGAGGCTTGACGTCGGCGTTGGCGGGCAGTATGGTGAACTGAGTGAGTTAACGTGGAAGTTGCTGCTTATGTCTGAAGCATAATATGGAGCGGTAACATAGGGATGAGTCGCGCCATATGTCGGCCCGTGACCATAAGGAAGGAAACCACTTGGAGCGTCGCCGTAATGTCCAGCGTGTGTAACGGCGGATGTAACACTTGGTAAGGAGACTGACGGCGTATGAGTAATGGAATCTTGACAATTGGAAGGAGCAGCACCTCCTAGTCCACTACTTCCCACAACATCCGCGTCACCAATGCTAGGGATTTGATCAACCAGGGACTCTAATCCAGATAGTGACCGTGTAGCCACATCCAGTGAGGATTTGGACGTCTCAAAATTTGGGTATGATGAGCTGGATGACTGGTGTGTGCTTTCGGCAGGTGCTACATACATAATGCAAAAAATACATTAGAAAAATGCAAACATTTACGTTTACAATTTTGTCAAGAATTTTCAATACCTCTTATGTTTGGGGGTTGATAGCCAGGCTGTGATCTGCCTGTATTTGGAGGTTGCAAGCGGTTTTCATACTGTTGGTGGTAGGATGAAGGATATGGTGGTTCGTGAGATTCGTTGGTATTACCGACTGTTGAGTTATTGTGACAAATTGTGGTATTCGGAAAATGGGCAGGTGGGTTGTGATTCGAATTATGTAACGAGGTCACAGAATGATGCTTGCTGCTTCCCTGGTTATCATCCCGGTAATGATTATTAGTGCCTGAGATTCCATCAAATAAAGATTCAGTCTGATTGTTAAGAGGAGACGGTGGGGTGGAGCCACAGGATATTGCTGCGCTAATCTCGGAAGACAAGTCTGACTGCGTGGTGAAGGAATGATGCGACGGCGAGGGTCCACTACTCCCTGTATTGGATAAGGATCCATTTTCATCCCTCCTTCGGTCGTCATTACTGCTGGCGGTGCCAGACGAATACCCACTGCTCACAGAGGACGCAGTGGATGGTTTGCAGGTCCCTATAGCACCAGACAAAACGTTTTCCATTGTCATGTCAGGTGTATGATTGCCAACTGTGGTGACGGAAGAGGTACCACCGTCATCTGGTCTCTGTTTCTTTGGCCTACCGCGCCTCTTCTTTTGTGATCCATCAGGTTGTATTGCTGTTGGTTTTGAGCTATCCTCTGACACTGGTTTACCTAAATCAAAAGTAAAATTCATGGTTAACTTGATACAAAAGTCTAATTAAGTCCACATGAAGTTTTTTTTTACAAAACGTACCTGCGTGAGTTTTCTCCATGCCTTTTCGTGGACGCCCGCGTTTCTTTTTTGCCGGATTCGGTCCTTCACCATTCGTATTCTCAACATCGGAATGAAGTAGTGCACCAGTCTCACGAGGTTTCTTCATTACACTGTTGTTATTTGCAAGCTTTGCAGCAGACGGCTTTGAAGACTCAGGGAAAACAACTTCACTGTCGTCCAACTCCAAAATCAGTCCATTCAAGTAGTCTCGAAATTTTTTGAGAGCAGAATAAAATGGCACCTTGTCTGCAGCTCTTGGCAGTTGTGCGCATCGTGCACTTGACGATGGCATCACCCAAATATACTAAACGAATGGAGTAAGTAGTCAAGAGCGATTATATTTAACCTGTTTGTTTAGACTTGTCATGGCATTTAAAAAAGCAGATGGACGTACCGTATTTGTTCCCTCCACAAAATCCGATTGCCGACCAAAAGGGAAGTCTTTCTTTCCAGAAAATACTTCGTAAATTAGTTTTCCATTGAAAACTGCAACTTTTGGTCTATACTTTTTTATTTTCTCTAATAAAACTTGGCATCCCTGTTTTATCTCTCTCCTCGTTAAATCTGCACTTCCTTTCGTAGGTCTGGCAACAATATTTGTAAAGCCTATGCCGAAACGCAACAGACTAAAGTCATCATCAGCAGTCATGGGGTCGGGTACCAGACCTGATAGATATAGGCATTTCCCTGTACACAAAAATAATGCATTTTAACTTGATGTCCTTTCTACCATCTACTTTGTGCTAAAACTTCTTTTTTAAAAATACACTCACAAAAATGGTTTCCAGGTCCAGCATAATGATGACCTTTAAAAGCTGCAAACATTCCAGGATTGATGCCGACCTATTAATAAAACATCAAAGTATATCTCTCAAATATGTGAAGATATATCAAAAGGTCGCGTACTAAAGAATTTGAAATTTTGGGTACCATTAAAATATCCAAATTTGTTGAAATATGGTCTGGAAGTGTTTTCCTGGCCACCTCTTCTTCAGATAAACCGTTAAAACGATCATGTCGCTTTCTCTCTTTTGGATCCATGGTGGTTGTCTCTTTACCATTCTTTGGCTCTGGGAACTCGGCCTCTCTGTAATAAAAACCAAGGAGTAGTATATAGAATTTTTAAATATCAATGTAAAGAGCATTGACACGTTAATAACCACGTTAACAACTCGGGATCATTTATCAACGTAA
This sequence comes from Sinodicranocentrus sp. ZH6, assembly GCA_027743935.1. NCBI lineage: Eukaryota > Metazoa > Arthropoda > Collembola > Entomobryomorpha > Entomobryidae > Sinodicranocentrus > Sinodicranocentrus sp. ZH6. The sequence goes on from JAHZNA010004121.1 coordinate 16,550, forward strand.
AAGTTCTGAACAGTACAATTACAATTGCTAGCTTGCGCAAATGCTTCAGTTCTATATATATATATATATGTCTTCCATAAGATTGTGTACTTTTCCGGTTCGAGTGCTACCCTTTCTAAATCATAGTTCACCGTCGTCGTAAGTACACACTATTATTATTTGTATCCTGCTTACCTGTTAATTTCGGATTTTTTCCTTCTGCCACGTTTCTTAACTTGAGACGGATTTGACGGCGGCGGATTGATTGGGACAGGAGTATAATTCCCACTATTCATTTCATCAACGAAATTATACGGATCGCCATAATGATCCATTTTGAGTGAAGGATTCACTACTGCCGATCTACCATTGTGTTGACCGTGGTCATCCATTACGTGATTTAGATGGTGCCTTATCCCCGAGTTGATGTGAGCCCCTGTGTTGTCTATCATTCTGTCAATGTTTCCGAACATGCTGTCTATACTGTTTTCATAGCCGTCATCCAGCTGAGTTTCGGGCTTCATGCAACTGAAACATGATAAAAAATTCATGTCAACTCATGAAATATACTTTTCTCTCTACTATCTACATTCAGTAATTTATATACACTCAAACTCATCAAGCCATCATATTTGTTTGGTTTATAATATTTGGTTCCTAGCTCTTGTAAACACACGCCCCGTAATTACTTTCTTCGCCATTAATATATGTTTTGGGCTATCATTTCAAAAAGCATAAAATATGTGGAGCAAAAGCAATTCCTGCTGGTTTTGTTCACGGATCAATTCAAGTTTCAAAAAACGCAGAGATCGATGACTACATGACATATGGAGAAGCTCAATTATTCCAGCGTTCCAAACGTATACAATGTAAAACTGTTATCATATCATCAGAACTTTTATCTGCCTAACTATAAGTTAACTGGTGAGTAATAAGAATGAAGTATATAAGACAGCTCATGATTTTCCATGCATAATACGGACGTGAAAAAGTTTGTAAGAGTAGAACGTGGTTTTGCCTTTAATCGATCTTCACTCTTCATTATTCATTAAACATTTTCATGTCTAATATTACATCTAGTGGTACTGCACTCTGCTCCTCTCTGTACAGCAGTGTGCTCAAAGCCCAAAAATTAATTATTCATATGGAAGCGAACCAATAGCTACTATTAGCTTTTTGTTGAAATGTTGAGAATGTGACTGGATCGTAACTGTCACCTCAGAATGGTTCATTATTTTTACGTCTACATCATCATTTCAATAATCCATTATTCAGAAAACATGGTTGGTTTTGTAAGAAACATTTTCGAAACGCAACAAAGCTAATGTACACTGTCTAAATCGTGTCGTCAGCTAGTTAGGCAGGGGCCATATCGGAAAATTATGGAAATACCATATTTCACCAGAGCATCAGAGCACACTCTCAAATTATACTTTAGAAAGAATTTCAAACCCGGAGAAAGAATTCACACAACACATTCTCTCCTTTCACATTTTTCTACACACTTTGTAGGCACATGAACAAACAAAGCGGATTCTCAAGTTGCCTTTACCTGTCTCATTTATCACTTTTGCACTATGGACTATGGAGAGAGAAGGATGAGGAAAGCTGGTTGATGAAACTTTGCTCACACAATACCTACATTCTCAACTTCTCAGTTCTCATCATATCGTGAAAATCCAAAACCGAGCAAACTTTGGATTAACCAATAAAAAATCTTTTGACTTTTCAAATTTTCAAATCTCACTCTACATTCACACAGGAGACTACTAATGTCATTTCTTGTATTGCTTCCGGTTTCCTTATAACACTTTAAAATGTCTTTTATTGTATTGCATTATTATTGAGAAAATTGGTGTGATGATAATCGGAACTAATAGCTCATTCAGTCGTTGTAGCACGTTGCACGCACTCCTGAGAAATACGCCTGCCGTGCAAAGCTATTACAAACAAAGTTAATTTCGCCTAAAAATCTAATTGTAACTGCACTATAGGGTTTATAAAATTGTTGCCAGCTTGCCTAAATCTGTTTGTCTACCACCTGAACACATTGAAACTGTCTTTTAGAAGTAGAGCTGCAAATCGTGTGCACACTTCTTGCAAGCATTTAATAGCTGAAAGGGTGCTGCAACACGAATAATACATGGTAAATGGCAATGAGAGCTGCGAAACGATTAATACGAAACACAATGCTGCTCTGTTGCCTGGCACTTATGGCTCGAATCAATATAAGTATACGGCATCACATCTTATGTATACCCAAAATTTACGCTTATAGTGTTTATAGACGCTTGTGCCACAAACAGCGTCGCGAGAGAATGTTGGTGTGCGAATGCCATTCACTTTGTTAACTAATGAAATCTTATTATTTTGGAAGGAAATCACTAGTAGTGGTGTAAATAAATGAGAATTAAATTCAAAATAAAATGTATATATATACGAGTGTGGTAGGTATAGGGAAAAACGTATGGTGATGGTGAAGGAGTCTTACTCTCAGCTTTGTGTCATGGCAGATGAATGCATGAAACTTGGTACTTCCATCAAGTATGTATTTGTTGGGCCCAGTGTGTATGTCTTGTACTTTACTACATGACATGTTAATCAGCAAGGTATAAATAATTAGCCCATTGTGAGGTAAGCACTTGGAGGAACGGTGTATCACGAGAGAAAATGATTGTTTTAGTGTCACTCTTTTTCCCTGAGAAAACTGAGAAAAGAGGTTGTGAGGACTAGTTCCCAGCGTGAATTGGTGATTCCCTTAAAAATCGACATTGAAGCCGAACTAGGGGAAAACCATTTTATGGGTATTTATTAGTCGCTCATAATGGAGAAGTCGGGTATTTCTCTGTTTGTTCTGTGACTGTGAGTGATATGTAGAAAGAAAAGTAGTCAGGGTAGGAAAAGAGGAAGATGAGGATGCTGGTTGATGATGATGATGAGAAGTTAGCTGTACAACGGGGGATATAAGATGAGCGATGAGTAAAGACGAGAGAGGAGAAAAAAGAGAGCGCGAGCAGTATTAAAGCTACTAGCCGAAACGAACCGAGTGTGCTTCCGGCTACTGCTGCTCCTACTACAACTGTTACTACTACAAAATACTACAAAACTATGTGTGCACTTAATGTATGCATGTGTTACGTGCACTTCTTTGTCGAAATCCAAGATATATTTCACTACAAGGAATCACTCCTCTGGAGGATGTTATATCATCGTCCATTGCGTTATTATTTCAAATAAATATCCACCACCAAGCCAAAAGTCTCTAACGACAAGAAATATCTACATTCCTGCATGAATATACATATTACCTTGCTGTATAAGTATAATTTTTATATGCATACATCTTCACCTATACAATATATATTTAACTCTTCATCTAATAGTAGGACTGAGAGAATCATATAAACGCGAGAAAGTTTATAGACTATATATATGCAAATACCCTACGACTTCTAGTCTTCAGGAGCGTCTCAGAAGAATAAGTCCAACTCTGAGTGAGTTCTGAGTTCTCTTCTGGCACTCGTTCTTTCGCTCACGGTCTCATCACATATTATTCTATGCACACACTATATCCCTATACAACTTCCTTCTTTCTTCTCTCTCTCTCCTCTTGCTATGCATATTAGAGAGAAAAATGCACGATATACAGAGATAAAACAGGGGGAAGCACACACGACTACGAAGGGAACAAGCAAGCAAAGCCGACAACGAAATCAAGCAGAGTACACCACATCATGACGACACAAGAGATGAAGTTTTTTTCTTCTTTCAGTGAGCATTATAGACTATTATAATACGTACATGCATTAAGCCAAAACTTCTATGAAAGTAACTTGCCGGAGAGTCTTTTTATAGATATATACTTGTTATTTACTCCTCGCATATTTTTATATAAGATGTAATGTATGGCATTATTATATAAAGTTCTTTTTCTTCTTCTCAAAATCTTTGTATATATATCCATCTGTAATCTCTCTATATATATGTGTGTTTATTTATGTGCATGTGTATTTGATGTGTGTGCTTGGTCTAGAGAGACTGAAACCTCTATGATGATGTGGTTCGTTTATATACGCGATAAACATAGGTATACAGTTGTTTCTTTGTGATTTCAGATGTGAATAACAATGGCTAGTGAGCTGGGCTCCTTGGTTGCTCGCTCTCGACTGCTCGGTTGAGCAGTGTTTCTTTGCTTGACTTCGTACTAGTGTTTTCATAAAAGTCTATGCCTCACTGACTATTGCATCGTCGTGATATACCATCATATAATACATTCATACAACAAAGTAGTAACAATGTTTCATGCAGCAGCACACATATTTTTCTTTTTCTTACGTTCTTCTGTTTCTTCGATATATTCCAAACTATCCAACTCAAAGTGCACTTTTACACACAAAGATATATTTTATGCCCAGTTCGCTTACTTTTTTTTCTTGTATCTGTCAGAAAAATATAAAAAAAATACAACACGTCCCTACTAAACCAGCATGTGTCTGGTTACACACTTACACGGTCATGCAAAAAAAATTGAATCTCTTACGGTCGTATTATATTTTTATACACACACTTACTAAACATACGACACACACAAAGTCTACACACACATTCACAAAATTTCACATACATGCATATTTTTTTTTCTTCACAGAGAATGTGCAATCATATAATATTGTATGGCTGCACTCACTTTTTAGAGGTATACGTATGAGGGACACAACGTGTGGTGGAAAGCGCGAACAGAAAAGATGAGATGAAGTTGCACACACTAAGATTCACAGACAACGGAAACAGTTTCCGTTTTTTTTATAAAATAATGTTATATTTTTCATGTGAACCAACCTCTATGGAAAAATGCATGTATTGAGTGTACTGTTACTCATCTTTACACGGGATTTTGCACCATTTCCAAGAAATAAAAAAGGAAAAAAAATCTTGGGATATAGTTCATATCTGGTGCAGCACATTGTGTGCGCATCGTACATTTATGTACATCATTTCACCGCCTTTCTCGGTCGTAATAGATAAATGAATGACCATGTGAAACTGGTTGCTCCTTATATGCCTCCCTAAAAAAAAGTCGGATGGTCAGCTACGCAAAAATGTGTTTCTTGCAACCGCACACACTCTCGTACACTTACTGTGTGAGTCGTGTGTCTGCTCCGATTCTTATGTTTATCTCTTCTCCTTTTTTCTTCTTTGCTCTTTTTTTCCTCCTGTTACTTTTTATTTGGACGACAGTACTCGACTTACTCGCTTTTTCCTTCTTTCGTACTCTTCCAACTAAACAACTCTTCTTGCACTTCCCTTGAAACTCTGAAGGAAACTAGAGGGTTGACCGATGTCTCGGTTTCTTTAGTTGTAATGGCGTGTCACTTGATGGCTTAGTTCTCCCTCTCTCTCTCACACACACATATACACTCTTTCTCTCTCTCTTGCGATTTATCCTAATCCTTTTAGTTGTCACTCACTAGGAGCACACAGCATAATATCTTTGTGGAAATCGGTGGGTAAGTAGAAACTATAAGGTTTGCTTCTTTTCTCTTGTGCTCCACTCATTCGAACTTATGTAAATTCATGAATAGCAGTGTCAAAAGTCGTGGCAACTTGAAAAAATTGAGAAGGCTGAGGCTACTATTTATCGATCGATATGTATGAGTTGAGGGAGTAGTACTAGTAGCGATACTAGTGAATAGTAGAAAAGAATAATTGGCCAGAATCAGAGGGAGAGAGAGTGGGATTGCTGAAAACACCAACTTTTCTCCGTTCTCGTACTTCTTGGTGGCTGGCATGCCATACCATAAGCTAGTCACTTATGCTTACATTTGGACAGGGCTTTTTGGTTCTTCTCTTGTGGAAGCACTCAAGCGTTTTGCTGCTTTCATAGAGGAGAGCAAAGCAAAAGGAAACAGGCAAAGCAGCGTATTATGTATATATATACGAATACTCACTGCATGCATACATAAGCTGTTTGAATGCCACAAGGTCCTGCATTGAATGCTCGTGTTTGTATTCTTGTATTCGTATCTTGCTTGCATGCTTATTGCAGGATCGCAAGAGGGTATATAAAATCGGTATGTTCAGAGTTACGTGTTAACAAGTTGACATGTTTACATTAGTAGTCTTACATTACATTGTGTCTTCTAATGAACCCGTGCAGCCTGAGCTAGAATTGGTTCAAGAAGACGGTCAATTTGAAGGTCAGCAATTGTCTAGTACGATATGAGTAGTAATTTGGTCAGGTTAAGGGAGGAAATCCGGTTAGGTTATAAGCATTTTGTGGGTGTTAAATTTCTCGGCAAAAATTCAAATGCGTTAGGCTGTTATTGACCCAATGTCGGGTTACCTTGTATGTGTATTAAATATGTGTAAATTGTTTTTAATTAACTATTAAGTGCTAGCAATGAGCAAGGACACAGTATAGAACAGAACCTTGTAAAACCCAACTAATCCATAGATTTTCATTGTCAAATCCGAATTACTAAGATTTACAAAATCCGAAAACAACCTCACCCTAAGCCCTTGAGTGGCTGTGCAGCCATTCCTTACAAAATAAACCAGGGTGTATAAGGGAATAATGTTAAAAAAACTAACTGACTATCCCTTCCCCATTCCACTATGGCCGATCCTCTTAAATACTCTAGCAAATTGGGATAACCCAAAAAAAATTCTGACCTCCGAATCCAAAAATTGCTACCTAAATTCATCTACATACCAACCCAGTTCAACAAAACTAATTCCAAATTCCAACCCCCCCAATCCAATAAAATTCAATAAGACACCCTCCAAATTCAAAAAAAATGCCCATCAAATTTAACCCAAACCACCATTCCATTCGCCAAAACATCCACCAAATTTAACCTAAACACCCATCCCATTCGGCAAAACACCCACCAAATTCAACCCAAACACCCATCCCATTCGGCAAAACACCCACCAAATTCAACAAAGCACTCATCCCATTCGGCAAAACACCCACCAAATTCAAAAAAGCCCCCGTCCCATTTGGCAAAACACCCACCAAATTCAAAAAAGCACCCGTCCCATTTGGCAAAACAACATCCAATTCGACTAAACACCCACCAAGGTACCAAATTCAACAAAACATCGCGGATTCGAGCAGATGTACATGAATTAAATGCAACGGGAGCTAGAACACCAATACGCGCTCTGTGAGCCTAAAAAGATCTGACTTGCTTTAGACTTGTTTATTCCATGCATCCCGCTGTTCGTGGTGAATATAAAAGTTGACTGGTAGCATAGTCAGCCAGTGATGATGATGGCCTTGCCAGGAAAATACATAAGTGTTGGTGGTGTAGTGGTTCGTACCGGAGTAGGAGATAGTCAGGGACTCGCTCTCAGAACACTGTAGCCTCAGTCATCGTAATAATGATGATGAAGGGCAGGATTGGGTTGCTTATATAGGAAAGCACATTATATCACGACTAGGAGTCACGGCACAGCATATAAAGACTACTCTTTGAGAGACGAGGAGTGCGAGAGAGCGTGATGTGAGTGTGTGTGCGAGAGAGTGAGATCAGTTATAAGTAACACTAAAACTCTCCGACGACGTAGTAGTTGCCTTCAGCAAAGTAAATGCATGCAAGCCAGTATATAAGAACGAAGGAGAAGGGACGACGACGAGTGGTGAGTGGAGAGAATGTTTGAAACTTGGTTGCTTGCTTACACAAACTTCATATATCTTGCTCACAATAAGAAGAAAACCAGCTTTGCCAGTTTTACTTTCGAGTTTTACGTACGTAATGCTCACTTGTGCCAGTGAATTATTCAGATATGCACAAAGGACGATTGAGAGAGAAGGATCATGGAACATGGTGGGTTTGTCAGTGGAATCGTTTTGGTCAATATGCTATATGAACTCTTATGTATGCATGAAACAAAGGATAAACTAATGCTTATACTCGCAATCATTCCATTTGCTTTTGCTATTACCACGACTAACAATGTAGAAGGAGAGTCACCAGTTTCCACCACCACCACCATACAATAAAATGACGCTGCAGGACAGTAACAGCTAAAGAACATGCAACAGCAGCACCACCATATCACCACCATTACTACACAAGCTGCAATTCCTCCCTTTCGTTTCTATTATTTCTTCTTCTTCTTCATCATCATCATCCCTTCCCGTCTTCTTAACATACCTAATCGAACGCTTTTGCTCCTTCGGGCATACACATCACTCCCTCATAAACCATACACGCTTCAAGCTCATTTGCGTGCTTAGATTTAAGTGCTCTTCAAAATCTTCGAGCACTCTAAACAATTTTGCTAGAATGCTCTCCACCAAAACTTTGATGAGCTGACAATGAGTTGGAAATAATTGTGCTCTGGTCTACTTTTCCCCTTACAAACTCTTTCGCTTGTAATCGAGTGCGAAAATTGGAGTAGAAACGCTTACTAAATAAACTTGAATGGGTGGAAATTACGCCCACAATATAATATTATCTCTTTCTCTCTGTAGGAAAATAAATCTAAATGGCAAAAATGACGCAACAAGGAGAGACCCGATTTTTGGGGTAAAAAGAAAGCACTATGAAAGCAGCCGCTACATATTCCGTAGAATTCCTACTATTCCATGTGATTGGGATTGTATGAAAAATAAAATGAATACACTTATAAATAAATATTTAATGGAAAGATATTATGCTTACATACTTCCCCATTCTTTACTTTATACTTAATTAATGGAGACTGCACACGGATAAAGGCGATATATTGCACGCTTCAAAGCAAACATAAGCGTACATATACGGTGTATGCATGGTGAAGCAATTAAGGTGATGAAAGCTTACCATCCAAAGTAAATAATGAATATGAGCAGGAGATGATGACATGCATGAGATAGGAGTTATGAGCAGAAGGAAAGTAGCAACCCCATTCAATTATCCGTCCATCCATGTGGTGTACATCAAATATGCAATTTATTTGACTGGAAACGGTTCGCATACTCGAGTGAGTGAAAACAAGGAAGGATCCATTAGACGAAAAAGGTACACGAATGAAACACCGTGTAGCGAACAGGACGGATGGATGAGTTTGTTCTTGTAAATCGTAGATGAAAGGTATGAAAAGCGACATGGGCATAATATCGCATCAGTAACTTCTTCTGGTAGAAAGTCCTTAACAAGCTTTTCATATATATTTTCACAATTGCGTGTTTCCACTTTTGACGCTGATGTTCAGTATTTAGCAAGGCTGGAAAGAAATGGAAATGGTTGTTACACTGGATATTTATTTACTTCAGAAGTTGATGCCTGCCGCAGACGTTTTTGTTTTGGAAACAAGTACATTTTATCTCGAGACTAGATTACGAAATGTGAGAATAATGTGCTACCAAACTGTCAACTCTGGAGCAAAGGGATGATATACATTATAGGAAATATTCAGAGAAAGAAATATGTGTGTACATGATATAGGATACTACTCCTCCACTCTTTCGCCATCCTTTCCATGTCACTTGTTTTTTCCTACTCAAGTGTCAAGTTATATTTCCTTTTATTGAATGAGAAGTCAAAACTGAGACTTTTACGACTGTTCCGCGTTCAGTGGTTTTTTGGTAGAAAGTGGTAGTGCACATATTAACGGGCTTGCTTTTTCACTGGCATTTTTATCAGACCTAGCAAAACTGCTAATGATGATGATTATGGGAATGTCGGAGTAAGGTACAAGCGTAGCGTACGATTCAACAGCCGAGAGAAAATATAAATATCATATACTTTTCCTCTTCTGTGCACCTATATCTGTAGTTTTCACCAAAATCAATACTTGCATCATCTCTGTGTACCGTGTTTTAACATTGCTGGTGGTCCAGAAGCTGCCTCGAATCCACTTTACTGACTCAGTAAAGTGTAAAAGGTGATAGTGTACGACGCACTATCATGGCAAAACGGTCAGTGTTTTGTTTTTTAACGTAGAAATTTTTAATGTTATTGTGAAAGCTCCTCGTATCCTTCAAAGCTAGGGGATTTTGGTTTTGAGCTTCTATCGAAACAGTGCACTAAAATGGATTAAATTTTCCTCGAGTGGAATTCATTGTGGACCAATTAAATGGAGTAATTTTCTTGAAATTTTGACATTATCAAAAAAATCAATCTTCACAAATATTTCATTACAGTGCTAATAATTTATATTTCGAAAATGGCTCAATTCTGCTGCTAACTTTTCCATATAAAGTTACACCATAAAATGGTTGCACCTGCACCATAAAATCATTAAAATCCTTATTGCATATTTAATAAATGTTTTCAATCTTAAGGACATGGCAAACAACTAAGCCATATATTAATTGTGCAGCAATAAAATAACATAATATCGTTTTTGGCAGTTTTGGTTACCAATAATACAGATATATATGTATCACGTGTTAATTTTTATCCGTGACTTTGCACCCACATGGTCCACATCCTGTTGTTAAAGTTAAAACCAAATGTGTAAAGTGACATGTTAAAAATGGAATGCAATATCGTTGTTTATGGTAACGAGTGAAAACAATTATTCTCTTGTGTACATTTTGCAGGAGGATTACAACAAGCGCTTGTGATTCCGTTGGGCAGGTTTGACGCAGCAGTGTTGTACTTTCCCACACGATCTCATCAACTTCGGTGGACGCTAGAGTGAAACGTCAAAGGGTGAACACAATGTGGTCGAATGTGAAAATTTTGTTTGGCGTGCTTATTGAGCTTTACATCATTTGTCAGTTTGGTAGGTTCATGTTTGCATGTACATATATTACAAGTTGATTAGCGTGAATAGCTTTTTCCTCCATTGTGATCACAATCACCAGAAAAAGTTGCATGGGAGTGTGTAATAATATGTATGCATGTATGTTGTATCTTCCATCGATAGCATTCTGGTATGTATCAAATTACACTCGTTTTCATTGTGATTGTACAGGTAAAGTACACACGATAGGTTGTTTTATATGCAATTCACGAAATGGAAGCAATCCAGCTTGTGAAGACCCTTTCCATCCTGGATTCACCAACTCTTCGTACAGGGACAGATGCAAAGTGCCAAAACGAAATCACATTGGAGAATTCCCAGCACATTTCTGCATTAAAGTTATTGGGACTTCATGTAAGAGTATATGAGAGTTTCGGTCGGACCGGTTTTTGTTGTTTCTTTACAATATAAATTACTTTACCGATGCAATCAAATAGAAGGCACATGTATGTACATTACCAATCTTACATTTTCGCTTTAGATCAGACAAACGACAAGGTTGTAATCCGACGGTGTACCGTGTTTACGATGGATAACCAATGTGGAAACTTTCAATTTGAAGAGGACTTGCTTCGTGGATGCATTCTTACTTGTGATTTGGACGGATGCAACTCAGCCAAAACACTAGAGTCCTCAATTTTCCCAATAATGATTTCACTGGCTTCGGTCTTGATTGTTAAAAACAGTATTTTTGGGCATTTAATTTCATAATCGTAAGATTCATACGCTGGCGTTTTATGAGTTAAAAACTACTAAAACGTGGGCAACACAGACAACGATGTTCAATTGATGTATTCGTGTAGGATAGGAGTATGTGTAACAATTACATTCTGGAAATAAACCACAAATAATCTCAGATGTCATTAACTAATTTAATGATAGCTCGCTCATAGCATTTCTCAGCCTTTTATTAATGTTAATAATATTTTAAGACAGATTAATGAAAATGATGTTTATAGCTTATTTAATAAAATTGCTTCACAGCAGTTCTTCTTCTTCTCTAGTTCTTTCTAATGTCATTTGAGTAGTTTATAATAATAAATAACAATAAAAACGTATTGACTTTATTCTTACTTTTTGAAGCGAGTCTTTCATAATTATAGTTTTATTCATATGCATGCTGGAGTCATTTATATTGTTGATATCAGCATTGCAGCTGCAGCTATGATAATTCCTGAATTGCACCTGCTGAAAGGTCTACGACGCATGTAAACGAATGGTTAAATTGAACTGTTTTTGCTTCGAGTTTTTAAGGCTTGATATGTAACTTTTCTAAATGAAAAGTGTTCAGCCATATAGCTTAAACTAATGCAAGGTTAGTGTTAATTATTCAAAAGAAATCGATTTATTCAGCCACGAGAACTTTTCACTGCTGGGAAAGTTTATTTGGAAATGTTTTACCTATGTATTTACAAGACATGTAAATAAGTGCAAACACTTTGAATCTGAACTATTCCGTTAATTTTAAACTACAGCTGCGACATGCATTTAAAATGTTGCGAAACGTTTCCTACATAGTTTAAATCGAGAATTTTGCTCGTTTTCTACCTTTCTTTCAAAAACCAATGTATTTTTAACGAATAAAATTCACTAAATATAACTAGTCGTTTATGTATACATATATTGCTTAAAAGTCAGTTAAATACACGTAGTGTTGCTCTATTACTAATAGGCAATTAAGACAAGGACACTTGTAGTCGTTTTGTAGTATTATACCCTTGAAGGGTAAATACTCAAATATTAGTTATAGCTAATCGTTGCGTAAATCTACTTAATTTCTAATACAGCTTTGCAAAGGCAACGCAATTACAAATATCACAAAATTTGTTAAAACATCTTTGCAATCTTCTAACTTCTGGATGACTAATTGTTGGCTACCTATTTAAATAACAACCAACGTTTTTAATGAATATGTCTTGCAAATTCACATTTTGGTTTATAGATTCACGAAGCTCGCATATTTTACGAATAATTAAATGAGAGACGACAACGTGAGTTTCTTATCTGGTCACTATTAAGCTAGTGTCATCGCCGGGATAAAAAATGAAACGCAACGTGTAATGGCTTTGCGGTCCCTCTACGTTAAAAACTAACCTATTATAAGATATCTATATACAATACTAATAATACAATCTCATTCAATAAAATTTCAAAAATTGTCATAGTTAGTAATTCAATTGCAAGTTAACTAATAGTTCCTGTGAAAATTCGCAGTATAGTCAGCATATAGAGATATACCTGGGACAATCTCTAGTTGATTGGTTTGCGACATGAGATGTCTAACAAATCCGCAAGCTTATTTGGTGACTAATATAATTAGCTATTATATCACATAAAATATTGATTATGTTACTGATTTTTTAGGCAGATTATCATAACTAACACACATGAATATTTGGTTGGTGATGTGACCCGTTCAATTCACAATCATTATAAATAGCAAATACACAGTGGATAACCGCCGTATTCTTATTTAAAAGTTAACATCTTCAATGCAAATATGAATTATAGCAAACAGCAGTTGTCATTCTATTGTTCATTGTTAGTATTTCTGTGATGAATCGCATCTAAAGTCGCACATAAAAAGTTTCCCACAGCAAAAAAAATCAACTACTATTGAGAACAATCTGAAAAAAAGTAGTGAAAGTGAGTTAAAGCTAATTTTAGTTTGATTCATCGCATACGCATTTCCCAGTTTTCCGAGTCTAAATTCATATGCGATCTACATTTACACATGTTCAAAATACAATACAATACGTAACTATTTAGGGTTTTCTCTTCATGTGCATTACTTTCTAGCAATAAAACTTAATCCAATAGGCAATTACATATACTATTCAAAAATCTCACAATGAATCTTCTAATTTCTTAGCGGTATCGCAATTTTGTAGACAAAGATCGTTTTTTACGTGCTTATACTACGCTGAAAGGACCTGATCCTAGATTTTCCCTCAGAAAGGAAACAGACAATTTACTCGCTTGACCTTTTATTGAAAAACTCTCTCGCAGAAGATAACTCCAGGCTACAAGATTTGCTCCAATTATGCAGACAAACCCCTGCTTTCACACTTCTTGAGCTGCTATTTGTAAAATAACGTATCGTAACTTACAATACTTGATAAATATTTTTCATTCATTCATGGTATGTATTCCATGTCTTTTTCCATATAGACCTCTTAGGAACTCTTTTGACTATCGTATATTATCTAGTTAAACTAACGTAATATCTGGCTGCCGCTCATTACAAAATTCACATAAGTTGCAATTCTGTTACTTAAAACTACTGCTTTCAGTTATATTATCTGAAATTAAGAATACAGTGCCATCGACGTATTGAGAAATGAAAGAGGGCGTTTTTTTGACCAGTAGCATTTATTGGCTGAGTGAATTGTTCGTAGGAACAGACCGGTTTCTTGTACTTGTTCTGCAGGAGGACACATGCAACTGACTAATTGTTTCATTCGGAACGACTAATTTGTAGACCCAGCCTCGGATTTAAAGCTTCACTTGAATCAGAGTGTAAAGGAGACCTTCAATGTGATTCACGACGACGTATTGTAGATTGCTCAGACCGTCCTTCTCGTATCTTTCTTTCCCCAGTTTCAGCGTGTCAAATCTGTTGTCATTTTCTGTTTGTTTCTAGATGATCAAGAGATTTTAGGATAAAATTAGATCTTCGATCAACAATTTTGCCTGATCGTTGGAAGCTTACCTCATGGGGCAGCATTCTATATGAGCTAACAATTTGTGAAAGGCGTATAACTTCAATTCCTCTATCATTTAGTCGACGGTATAGATCATCATCTTCTCCGCCCCATCCAAAAAATTGATTGGAGAAACCATTAGCTGCATTAAACTGGTCTCGAGTTATGGCAACTGCTCCACCAAACAGCTCCTTGTAGTCCAGTAAATATCTATGCAGGAAAATTTACATAGTTACAAAAAAATCTTTATGTAAATGCAAGAAAAGGTTTTTTCTACATATAATTGAATTTAAGTACATGCAACTTGATCTATGTTACAGCTTGAGAGCAGAAAAAAAGTGTATTTGCATTTAATGTGGTTAAATAAAGCTACGCAAGCGAATTTAAATAGATTTTATTCTAATTTTAAGTTTCAAGTGGCATACGTACTTTACAAAAATGATATCTGACAGGTTTATATTATAAGTACAACATGCTGTAAGTAAGAGTAATTTTATAAGTCACTCGTACCACTTGTTTATCTACAAGTTCTTCCTCATTCGACAAGTCGTGTCAGCTTATCATGTCACGTAAATTCTAGGACATGCCACTTCCAACTTTTGAGCTAACTGCTGGTGAAAAATTTCATTTATTATCACTACTCCACCTCAGCAAGTTAATTTTGCGTGCGCAAGCAGTGATACAAAGCAAAAGACATGTGCCAGTCCGACCGAGTCTCAAAGTCCCTGTTCCCATCTAAATTTGTACAAAGTATGTAAAGTTATTCCGATGACTTGATGACTAATATATACATTTATGAAAACATCAACAAAAACTGCCTACATCAGTAGTGTCACCCAGCCAATGAAGCATTTTTAGCATGATGTATGGTACCAAAAATAGCTTAGTCATCTCAAACTTGCAACAACCACTATAAAAACGAATCTTCATGTATAGCACTCAAAAAGTATAAATATGTGTACTGAATGTTTTCACAGAAGGATGATACGAATGTATGTTTTCAGTGTCTGCTCTTCCGAACAAATCGCTTGGGAATAGTTAGACAGACCAAAAGCAGCGCCGATGATAAGATGTGACGGCGCAAATGCTTAGAGAATGTTCACATTCCGTCTGCAAATATTCGTTCGTTATGCTCCAAGTAGTGTCCTTAGCCTCCTACAAGTCTTTTGTCATTTTATTCAGTGCGGAAATTTATATTTTCGTTATTTTGTGAGTGAGCAAGCATCATGCGCTCATCGTCAAGAAAATAAATATTAGCAAAGCTAGTGCAAGAGATAGAGAAGTATGCAAACCTGAAGGAATTTACTGCCGCACTCATATGTCGTGGATGCTGAGTACAACCGTATACATTTTTAATATTTTCAGGAAGTAAATCCACATCATGGAAAATGTAACAATGCGTTGGTGAGGTTTTGGCTGACTCAGCAAATCCGATATTTAGTAGTTTTCCACGGTTAAACGCCTTCTCATCCACTTGCTCTATCACCAAAATCTTGTACTGAATCATTTGTAACTGTAGGAATGAGTGCATGTGTAGAATAAACTTTTTTAACTGCGAGGGTCTGTCGCGATAGGGGACAACTAGGGTAACATTATGAACAGGGTTACAATTGGCAGGTTTCCACCAGCCGCCCGCTTTTATGAGACCAAAATTTTGTGCAACCGCTTTCTCATCAAATTCAATATTATCTGACCTCCAAAATGAGTCAGGATGTTTGATTAGCTCCCATGCTCTCCCATCAAATTCAACAATTGGGGGACAATAAGGCTTAGTGGCTGCATGATGCTGGTCTGTACGACTAAGCTGAATACTTATTTCCGAAGGTAATTGCTTCAATGTCACGTACTCATAATCTCTAATGGCAAAGTGTTTAAGAGAGTTCAATGCGAAGATATTGTATCCTAGAAGGAATATCGGAATTAGTCGGTTCGAGTCTTGCATTCTTTATCCAGACGACAGATTAAAATATTAGAGATATATTTTTTTACTCTTCACTATCTATGCGCGGAAACAAGATATCTAATCAAAATACTAATAAGAATTATACGGGACATAACAGTTACGAAAAAAAACTGATCACACTGCTGCATAAAATTCGTAATATGAGTCACGCTGTTACTACACACTATATATAAATTGCATGGCTCTGCTTTGAACTAATCAATAGCGGGAACTTGCTGCGTGTACTTATTTGGGCATAGTCACGTCCTATATTTTTGTACCATTTACATTTGTTGGATTCTTCGTTATGAAAAAAGTCGGACAACACCCCTCCAGACGGAAACTATTACTCTGCAGCCTAGGAACCCTGCTTTGCGAAGAAATTTAAATTTGTAAATTCACCTAATGCGATTTGAAATGCTAAGTTTGTAGCTGAGTGAAACGTGAAACTACAATATTCAGGGTAAATCCCAGTTTATTATCGACCTGTGCAACCAACTTGTTGCTTTATTTTTCTTGTAAAATACAACTTATGCTAGAATGGGTTAAAAACCAACAATAGGAAGACACATATCCGATTGATTTTTGAAATTTTGGGTTTATTTTCAAAAATTCAAACAGGATATTTTGCCATCAGATCAAGATACAATTTCGTTTAACATTTATTTAATCTAATTTAACAATTGTTGTATCAAATAAAACCCTACATTCCTTGTCATTCCTTGCAAACTCAATGGCTGGCAGGATTTCTCGAAAGCATAACAATCATCATAAATTCTATATAAGAGTCGGTATGCATAGTCTAACTAATATTGGTCCGATTGGGCATACCAACACCCACATTTTGTTTGAAAAATCGTTTTTAAAATCAAATATTGAGTTGAGAATCAAACATGTAAAACAATATCAGGAGTAGTGTAAAGTATAGTTGTATGATTTAAACCAACGGCTCTTTTAAGCGCCAACAATTCATTCTAACGAGCTAAAAAAGAATAACCTTCCTAACCTAACGCTAACCTAATCCTAACCTAATCCTAACCCTAACCAAACTCTAACATATAACTTAAACCTAGCCTACATAACCTAATCAATAAGATAAAGATCCATAAAGATATTTACAAACCCTCAACATACATTCTCACTTAGATTTCCAACACAATATTTGATTTTAAACAGGATTTTTCAAACAAAAAGTGGCGATGGGTACGTAGAATCGGACCAATATTAGTTCAACCAGCCGAAGAGTCAATTAAATTTGAAAACAAAAGTCATCAAAAAAAATCCCACCATGTTCAATGTTATCAATCAATACTACTATGGAGCCCGCTGACGGGGTCAAAGTTAGTCGCAGAGGGGCACCCATATAGGAAGCGATGTAAATCTACAAAGTTTTGTTGTTTTAGAATCGAATGGCACAAAAAATACGTCAAAGTAACACACACACACACACACAAACAGAGATGATATCATATCATATGGATGCATTTATTCCGTGTGCATTATATTATGGTCTGTGTAACCTTAGTACTCTCTAACCATTTCATTCTCACACTCGCCCATCTTTTTGTACTCTGTTTTTCTCCCTGAGGGGATCTCCATTCTCAACACTGAATCACACACATATGCAAAGATGTAATGATGTAAATAACATGAATGAGTACACAAGCATACATTCCAATGGCTAAGTTTGGCATGCATATATGTATATCTCTGTTTGCACTGCACTGGTAATAAAAGCAAGCAGTACTCCTCTATCATCTTTTTTCAATGAAAAACTTTCTTTATCAGTTTCATTTGCACTCTACTTCATCTGGCCATGTTCATAAAAATTTCGGATCAATTGCTTCTCTCTCGGTAAGAACTTTTTTTTTCATTTCACTTTTAGTCGCACACACACACTTCATTTCTACGTCTAACTTGGTTTCGGATTGCGGTCAAAGTGTCAGTGAAAGTATACACAAATAATAGTATACAATATAATAGTTACATACAGGTGTGTTATTCTTTTTTTGAAAAAAAATCATATTGTATTTACCCTTGCCCGTCCGTCCTCGTGTTTACGAAATCATTGGGATAATCCTCGGAGTTTAGAATGTATCTCTTTAAATCGCTCCATTGTAAAAAGGTTAAGGTTGATTGAACATTTAGTTTGGCAAAGGGTATGATAAGGAAGAGTGGAGGTATCAGCTAAAAAATATGTATTTAAAGGTAATGGATCAATTGGAAGGAAAAGTGGTTTAGATGAGAACTATTTTTTTTGTTATTGTGTAGTCTGAGTGTCTGAAGATTGCTGAATGTTCGAAACCATGCCCACTGTCAAGTGTATTTTGATGATAAAGTTGCTCCAAACGTTGTGGAATGTTATATAGGGCTGTGGATGGAACATGGGTGTATATAGGGCGATCAGTTCTTTTCATAAAAATACGGGTCAGGGTCATCAAAAAGAAAATCGTCTCTTGATCTCGGATCATCAGATTCTTACGAATTTGAGCGTTGAGTTGAGTCGTGTTTTATGTTTAGATGCGAATTGTACTTGTTTGATGTTGGGGAAGAAAACGTGGAAAAAGAGGAAAATTTAGGATTTATTTACGGATAAATTAGTCGGTGGTAATCCCAATTGTGGCTAACTCTCTGCAAATTGTCTTTTGTCATTTGTTATCAGGCGACATTATCTTTTGTCATGTCCAAGAAGCCTGTCATCTATGTGGATTGGTAATGATACCATAATTTCAGAGAACAAAGTATTAATATAAAGCTTGCTGTTGTGTAACGTTATTTTAACAAACAGCGGAGTACTCTTTTGCATACATTATTTGCCAATGTTAGAGGCAAGCCAAATTGCGGATAGATGGTTGCACCGATTCGGAAAACCTTTGTCAACACTTTGTTCGTGTTACCTGTTAGCTGCACATAAAATCACATAGCTTCATTCAGCGTTCGTCATAAGTAGGTATTAACTCTCTGCAATAAGTTGTTATTAATAAGGAACTGCAAATGGTGCAACACTTGAAGTGGAGAGTGGGTTGCTGCTCAAAAATCGTTTGAGGTGGCTTACATTTTTACAAGTTTGCTTCCAAAAGTAAATGGAGAATAAATGTATAGTTTTATTCAAAGGATTTCGGACGTTGAGCAGAAAATAAGTGTAATTCGTAAGATTTGACCGATTGTAGATGGGGCAGAGAAATCTAAAAGTGTTGTTGGGAGAACAGTACTTATTTGTATTGAAATGGCTAGACATCACAATAAAGTTTCAATTCAATTCAATTTGTTGATTTTTTTCCAGATCTCTAAATTTTCAAAATTTTCTTAAACGAGCTTCACCCAATGGCAGTACCTATTGTTAGTAATCCTGCGGTTAGCTGGGCACCTGCTGTGGTGGACTTCAAATTTTTGAACGTGTCCATTGCACTTGTGCGATCACTTTAACCAATGTCAGACCAAACGATTCCTGAGAGCAGTGGAAGCGCAGGGAAGGATGGACAAAGTCGTCGTGTTCAGGAGGGTGAAAGCTTGGCCATCTCTTCATTGAGAAAGAAGGTAATTTGTTTGCTGAAATGTTTAAAGTTAGCTAAAAAGAAATAAGTGGTCGAGGTATGTAATGTTAATTTTTGTTATATAAATTTAGATGAGTGTTCATCGAGTATTTGCCGTTGGCAAGTCGTTGGATATGGATTTCAGGACGACGAGAAGCGCGGGTAGTAGTTCTAGTGCCCTTTCGCCTCAAACCATGAATATTCCTCAAAATTGGTTCCTACGATCGTTAGGTCGACAATTATCTGAAGATCCAAGATCAACTCGGTCGCGCAAGAACTCGCCTTCATTTTTAGGTAATTGTTAAAACGCAGTCTTTTCTCCGTTGCCAATATGATCATGATCTTCTGCATGAGCTGACGTCACATCCTCTATAAGTTCAAGCAATTAGCTCGTGGCAAAATTTGCTTCTCCACGTGCTAGTCATAAATGTTAAACGTTACCGATGTGGTACGGGGATTAGCAGATTAGCTGCATTTAGCAAGGTTGCTACAATGTAATTACGTATCAATTACGACTCATTGAAATGTAAGTTAAGTATATTAGATAAGACAAGTATAATGTCAATATATTTCAAGTATGGCTAAGCAAAGATAAAAGACAGAAGAATGAATTGTTTAAAAATTAACTAGCCAATTTTTGTTAGGGTTACGTTTGTTTGTATTTATCTTGTTTTAAATTATTCATTACCATTTAGTTTTGATCGTTTCACTTGAACGGATAAGTTTGTCAGCTTGGTCTATACTTTTTGCATAAATTGAAATGGATAGTACACAAATATCAATCAATGTAAACGAAGTTACGATATTTTCCTTCCATAACACCCTTCTCCCAAACGATTTTTTCTTTCAATTTCATATCAGTTTTAGTTAGTAATTAATCGTTCCATAATTTAAAACTGTAATATCAACATTTAAAAATCCAATTTACATGGAGATAATCTTTTTAGACCAATCAATTCATGAGTTAGTGTACTTTATATTTATGTATTCCTTCAATTCCTTGGTAGTAAAAATAGTCCACGTGGTTTGGTCAAGGACTTTGTGAGAGTTTAAGTTTTTGCGACAAGTTCTAATTTCAGTTTACCCAATTTGATTTTCATGCTAGGATTTATATTAGCTTGCTTGTTTAATTTATATCTAGTTTAAATCTAAAGTGCAATTAATTTTTGCCAAATAATCAGCTCCAATAGCGTTGATCAGCCAATTTGGGGAAAAGACTCGAATCGAATTCAAATTAAGTTAACTGTCACCGTTGACCAGATAAAGTAGTGGCACGCTACATGCAACATATGCCGAGTATCTAGAAATTCTACTGTCTCCATTGTTTCTTGTTTGTAATCTTGAAAGTTATAAAATTTAAATGACGACAAATTTCATAATTGGACAATCGGTATAATCATAAGTTGCTAGTACTTTTTTAATATGAGATCTAGGGATATGAACTTAATATCATGGAGTTTTTTTGCATAGGTATTGACATGAGCTGCAGTAACTTAGTTCGGATGCGGAAGACATCTCTTGGCCACTCTGCTCCTTCAATTTCAACATCTTCGGTGAGTGTTTTTTGGAGTTTATTGCCTCTTCAAGTGCTCTTCTCTTTCATTTCTCTCAACACTTTTGTGATACTCTTAACTAAAATGCTAACAATAAAAGCGCTCTCTTAACAATGCGAATAATTGACTTAAGCCAAGCTACAATTTGTACTGTTTCCTTGGTACAAATCACCCTCAATTACATTGCTCTTCCTGCTTTTCTTCTTACTTTACTGCTCATTCAATATTTCACTGTAATGCTCTCTTCCTCTAAACACAAATTCATACTTTTGTTTCTAAAACCTTTTGTGCACCAGCATGGAACACGGGTTTCTTCTTGGAAATGGAATGATATAATATGCATACATTTCCAGAACTAATGAGTTTTAAGTGGCAGTTGCAACTTGCAACCCGTTTTCTCTCTGGTTATGCCTTTTTTGGAGGAAACCATAATGCATAATGGTTTTACGAGTCCTTCATAAAGAAAATGCGGCATTTGTCCTGGCTTATTTGGCCTTTAGAAAGTACAAATTTGCGGAGAAAGTGCCGTGTACTGTTTCTCCATCTGCTACCGCTCATTTCAATTTATTTCAAGTGATACAGTGCCACATATACGCATTCCAGAACACGGCATGGAACAGCTTGCGCAGTTCAATAAATCGATGAAGGGTGTTGGTACATTTCTACTCAAAGAACTTGCCTGCTGTATTACTTACTACAAGAACTTTTCTCCTTATAAGAGAAAAGGCCTAGCTGGGGTATATGAACGTTTTCCACGCAATATATGTGTGTTTTCATATGTACGCCGTAGCAGCGGAATTTAGGTAGCAACAGCACCATCATCACCACCACCGTCATCAACATCAGCTTGAAAATCTTGTAGCTATTATGGCTAACCTTTGTGTTCCACACATATAATGTCGTACTGCTCCATTCATGCTAACGAGACGCGGAGGAGGAGGAGATCGCTTCAAACTAGTAATTATAGTTACGGGTTCATGTATGAATTCATATTAGACATGTAGCTTTTTTAAACATTGCCGTATAACCCCTTTAATAATAAGAATACAAGCTCAAGCACTGCGGTTACAAGTTACAACCATTATCAACTTACTCCTATTTCACATTCTCGTTTTGTGAGAGTTTCTTTCTATCCACTCTCTGCGGACTGGATAAGGATTCAAGAACATGAATAACGTCAAAGATAGAAGGTTTTGTTGCTAGTTCGTTCCATTGTGTGCCTATCAAAGAATAACATTATCCATTTTCTCGTCGCTCTATACATGTAGACACGGCTCATTATGCAACAGTGCATGTAATGCTTAAGAAAATCTATGAGGATGAGGATTTCCATCAGCTCCCTGTCTATCCGCTCGGCGCTCTTCCTGTTGTCGATATGATAATTGTAACGTCTCGTCGTTACACCATCAGAAGTTGTGTACATTTCGTTTCCCGTCTTCCCATAGAATGCTAAATCGTAACGCACTTGCACGATATTGAGCGAAACCATATAATGAGTTAGGTAGGTATATAGTTAGTTGGTAATTCGACTTCCGCATATAGGTATAGAGGAGATAAAAAGCGGGCACAGAGAACTGAAATACATGTAGTGGGAAAGCGATAGGCGAAATACGAGAGAAGAGGAGAGAAACATTATGATTATCGTGTAGTGTTTGCATTGGGTGGTGTTTCTTCGCTCTTTCCATTCACTTCCAGGTTTCTTTGCTCTCTCACATTGCTACTTTTCCCCGAAACTGAGTAGGTGAGTGTAAGCGGTTTACCCTTTCATTCGTACATGAAACACAGTTCATTCATGTACAGCTCGCATGAAAGGAGAGCTAAAGCCCAGAAAGCGAGAAAGAAAAGACTAACTCCAAACTGTAGTAAAGAGGGATACTCACAGTGACTGAAAACAGTTTAGAGAAAACAGACTACCAGCAGCTCTTGTTTGCATGCCTACACAGACTGCAGGAGTGAAAAGTATATATCCAAGACAAGGAGGAACAGAGAACAAGAAAGAGCCATATATGCTCGGCTGATTTCTCCAGAGAGCGAGAGAGACAAGTTGTGGAATACGACACACAAGCTGCAGTCATAGCATATCGTATATGCTCACTTGTTATACGGCTCGCAAACAGTAGTAGTCATAATCGTAACCATGTATCATTTAGCGAAGGAGTAAAGGAGAGAAGAAAAAAATAAAAGTAGCATCAACCATGAGTCTGATTTGAACTCCTTGTAGTTCATGTGATGGCTACAATAAAAGGAGAAAAGGAGGTGGAGGAAGCAATATAAACACTTATCCTGTAGCACATTGCAGCCTGTGTGCTTTCCCTGGAAGAGAAGAATGGGGGATAAATGATAGCAGGTTGGAAAAAGCAGTGAGCCAATCTGCCCACACGACGACAGAACGACAAAACGACAAGGAAGCACACAAGGTGTGGGTGAAACTAAATCCCCATCTTTGATATCTTTCTCTGTTTTCCTTTTCCCATTTTCATCTCTTCTTTTACTTCTTCCCGAGTGCCAAACGAGGAACATGGTGAATGAGTGATTCCACTCGAGCTCTATCTTCATTTACGAGGAATCGCCTCTGTGTATGTGTGCGTGTGGGGGATATAGACTACATTGGAAATTCCTCCTCACTTCTCCATGTGTCTGCTGATTCGTTTCTAGCTATCTGGACATAATTTCTATATGTAGTGCTCTTAGTGTGTTATCATTATTGGCACATTTGAAACATTATTGTGCGGTCCATTGTAATAATGACCATTTCTCCTCTGAATGCTCAGCTCGTGGTCCAAAATACTTTTTCCAAATAAGATATAATATAAATCGTTGCACTCACGCATCCAATAGCCAATCAACTTGTTTTCATATGTACAACTATCCTTGTAGTCCGACGATTTGTAATAATGAAAAGTTGTGACATAAAGTAGACAGGGGAAAGATAGTGGAGTTTTGTTGGTCTTTCTCTCCCGTAAACATAGACTGAACGTGCGTGGGATGTTTCAAGCCCTATCAAATATTATCAGAATCTTATCTTATTTTTGCCTACCACTCACTCAACACGAGCTGATAAAAGAAGGTCTCATCTAGGTAAAACCGGAGATGCACAGGAAGTTGTACCATTAGAGCACCTCCTTTTCTGATACAGAGAGCCTATCATACATGATTTTTCTCTCTTCACGAGGAATCTTCATTATTGGCCATTCCTCCACGCAAGTTATGTATTGCATGACGTGGATGTGACTGAAATTAAAAGGGTTAGATAGACTCAAAAACTATATTTCAACGTTTTATTGTGCTTTCAATCGTCAGTGTAGTCCTGCAAGTGATATTTATCAGACGCTCTCAGTGTTTCATCTCTGCGATTTGTCTCAAACTTAATTATCATTATGACGTCTAGTGGCTAGCAACAAGCTATACGTTCTTCCTATGATCAATCATTGAGTCACGTCACTGAATATTTTCGAAATGAGAAGCACGTGAAAAAAAACACACTCTATCTAACTTGATACTTGACTTTCCTTGTCGTGCGTGCTGAAGTCGTCGCATTCCACTAAAGATTTGACATCGGATGTTAGTTATGCGACTGTGAGTTGTTTTCTTTGCTCACGTGCCATATATCCTTCCAGAGGAAAATATATACGCTACATTGTTTTTACTTAACATAAACAGCCCCTGTTTATAATTCTTTTAAGTGGAAGGTTAGGGACATCAAAAGGAATTTTGATGAGATCGTACAATCATGTGAGCAACTTAACTTGAATGCACAACAACGTATCGTGCATGTTCTCATTTGAAGCAGACCTTAGAATCTACCTTACAGTTCAAAATGGTTCTTGACTCATATCCACTTTTATCAAAGGACATTCCTGGATTTGGTATGTTCATTTTTCGAAACATACTTCCCTACTAAATGAGGTTGCTTTTCAACTTCCTTAATCGAATTCATCTCTAAACGTCTCTCGCAAACTGTCTGGTAAGATAAATTCTTTTACTGAGCTCTCCATTTTCAATTTAATGGGTTGGACGTGAAAGTGACTGATGCATTCATTCAAGGACTAACGTGTTGTAAGACTGGTAGTCAATGCTGAAGGAGATAATTAAATTGAATTGAAAAAAGTGACTGCTGGTTTCCACGCTACCACTTTAAGATCTAGCATGTCACTTTTTTTATTTAATTGGAAGTATTTAGCAAAGGTGATGAAATTCTGCGAAACTTTCAAGGTTCCCTTTGACATTGATGGAAACGTGTTCATGATAATACCCCAGCTGGGAATTCGTTTTCATCTTTTTAGACTTTCCCTTGATTAACTAGCTATGAAATTGGAGGGCAAAGCTTGTCAGTATGTGTAGTGTCGAAGAAAGAGTATATGGACCATATGCGTCTCCTCAAAGTAATCAATGAAACGACAGAGATCAAAGCACGCTGAGAGGATGATACACGATGCCATATATAACCATTAGGGTATAACACAGACCTTAGAAGAAGCTAACGCGTTTTGCAAAATGGAACTTGGGCCTGGCCTGCCTGGAGCATAGCATGACATCACGGTTCTGTTGTGTAGATTAGAAAAAGGAGAAATGAAAAGAAAAAAAACGTCTAAGACCTACTATATTTGGACATATTTGCTCATCAAGGGAGAAAATGCTGTTTGCAGAAAAATTGCAGAGCATTAAAGCATTCATTTCTTTGATGTTCTTAAACTACCCCGCTAAAGTTGTGCTTTTTATGTGAGCTCTTTGGTAGACATTTATACTAGCATCTTAATTAGCACAGAACACAGTTAATAATATGAAATATGTGGATTTTCCCTTGATTAGATAAAGGCTATGAATGGATATATACAATAATGGATTGTTGGGTTGGTTTGCCATATTATCCATTGTACGAGGAATCACGACACGACAAGCGCATCTGGCTTTATTGGTATTGAAGTAGTTGTCAAATTATGTATTTCAGTGGGCTGAGCAGAATTATTTATGTACCAGACGTGGTTAAACTTTTGTGATTTTTATCCTTTGCACTCTCTTTCCACTTCCAAATACAACCACATTGACTGATGGAAACCACTGACTGTGAATTCAAAGCAAGGAAGCAAAAAACGTGCCGATTTGTAAAGATAACTACAGGTGTATAATAAATTATCGGGGTGCAGGTGGGCTTTATTTTAAAGAGAAGCTTGGGGAATAGGAATGAAAAGAGATGAACGTTTAATTGGATGTAAGATTGTTAAAAGAAAAAAAACACATATCTCTTTCTTAAGCTGTTGGGTGCAGCGGGAACGACTAACATTTTTTCTCTCTCAAATAAAGAATCAAACTGTCTGACAGTTGAACTAAAACTTGAACATGTTTCGACGAAAAAGGACACATTTTGCGCCAAGGGTTTCCCCTTTCGAGGTTGTGTTACATTTATTAATTTTTTTATCCTTGGTTTCTTCAAGCTATTCATTGTTAAGTTCAGATATGGCAAATAGCATTTCGCTCATCATTATGGTAACACCTGGTCACAGTAATAATGGAGTGCAGTCGTGTGTCTTTTTTTTCTATCTTGACCAACGATAAGATTACTGGAGTGGTGAACTGTATTGTTAAGTAGCAGTTAAACGAAATGTAATATCTTATTACTACCTCCTCACTTCTGACTTGAGTCAACTCTCAACTAATCTATTTCTGATGATGTTTGTAAATGAGATGAATATGAGATGGTATTATGAGGTTAGCGTGGTGTGCGTGTAGTAATAGAAGGAAAAAATTAAATACCGTCCACAACTCCAACTCTTTTGCATGACTAGACAAGCAGTAAATATTATCATAATTATGATGATTGGGATCTTGATGATTATCATGATTATTATGATTGGTGTAAGAGTAAAGGTTTCATTTTCATTTGTTGACCTGTGCAATCCACGATTCCACTATATTTGGGAAGGGCGAGAGTTTATGCTCTAATAATACGTTTGTCCCGATTCTTTTTCATCACTGCGTGCTTGTAGGTAGATAAGTATGCACCCAGCGTTTGTTATCAACTAAAACAAAAAGAAATTGAACGCTACCCTCGCTGAAAAAAAACACTTGTAAAATTCTCTACAGAGTAAACAGTACGGTAATGCATATATCTCATATACCTTTTTTGCATACATTTTTAACTGTGATGATAGACACGTAGTCTGAAAGATAGATCTGATGCTGTTTCCTCACTGGTAGGTCTCAATTCTTTGTATATTTATAACGCATAATGTTTTGTATGTTATTATAACATACCCCTCTAGCCACCCTTTCGAGCTGGGATGTATCAACACAGAAAGTGTGTGGAAAATAGTCAAGAATAAAGATTGTGATTTCATACTCTTGCCATAATAATGCGAGTTAGCTGTGTTCAAGAATTTTTATGCTTGTAGTATTTCATTCAAAATTTAAGCGTATACTAAAATTGATGTATATAACGATACTACCATTGTAAAGTAGAATCCATTCATATAATAAGTTGCTGCTCATGAAGCGTCTCCTAACTCCGTACTCTACGCTTTTTTTGCCAACAGTCACATATATGAATCATCATTGCTAGGGAAAAAAATCGCGTTCGCTCTAGCGAATGTGAAAAAAAATAGTAAGTAACGCCAACGCCAAGTGCTTTTTGTTTTGACGTAGCGATGCAAATAAAAAATCAAAGTTTTGGCAATACCAATACGACGTACGATCCACTTTTTGTGTAGAGAACGGGGCTTTGTAATACATGAAAATCTTAGGAGTGTCTTATACACTCTGACATCTACTCTGCTCTGTGAATTGTGAGCGTTTACTGTTTACTTTGCTACTTCCATTTACAGATTAATCCAACATGAACACTTACTTTGTCTCATAAAAGTGTTTGCGGCATTTGCACTGTGTCAGGAGAAAAAAGTACTTGTGCAAACATTCCACATACATCAATGCTCTCACCTAGAATTTCTCCAGTTTTGGCGTTGCTCATAAAGTAAATGCAAGTCAAGTCAGATTGGCCAAATACTCACTTATTTATGTGTGAAGTAGCATGTGGCATGACTGAGAAAAATTGTTTCTTGAATTGACACCAGCAAGAAAGCGTTCTTGGTTTATGTTGAGGGCGAAATTTACTGTAGTGTGTTGAAAATTGATAAAAAAGTATCCCATGTCCTTGCGCTATCTCTTTCCCCTCTAAACCGTGAAGTGGGAGTGTGATTTTAGCAAAGAAAATGTGTTAAACAAGGAAAGGAAAAAGTTGTGATTTTTTTTACAAAGTTGGAAGTGATATATAGATGCACATTTAGCTCAACTAGGTAAAGTTTCCGCTGTTGTTTGAACAAGTATGAGAAGGGAAAGTTATGCAGATGAAGGATCTAATCTCCTCGATTGGGAACATCAGTAATACCTTCATTTCATCAATCATGGTGTATTACGGTAGTAAGTCGTTGTTCTCAAAGTGTAAAACGGAGTTGTAGATTTTGAAAGAGCTTCTCGTCGTCGTCACCAAATTCATTGCTACCACTCGTACATTTGTCACTGTATGTTGGTTTCCCTCAACGTGATGTCTTTGTAAGTCGTGTGCTCTCTAACACATAATATTAATATAAATTATAATATGTACGTATGTACCTAATCGTGAAATTGAAGACAGGACCAAATTACTATTTTCAAAGAATGATTTTGGGTTGTAACAAAAGTTGCAATGCTGTGATGTTGTGGTTAACGGTTTCCAGAGAGTTGATTGATGTGTGGGATAATTGAAGTATAGTCTTGTGTCACTTTTCAGCCAGGTATGACGGCAGTAGTTTGCCATAGCTGAATAATATAAATGTGCATAAACCATCTATGTCGGTATGTCGCGTCATGGTTTACATTACTCTTTTCTCGACAAAGAGGAGTACATACTGTAAGCGAATCCCATTAAAGAGGAAAGTTTTGGTCTCGCCATAACTCTCAAACTCTAGCAACAGGTTAACTTTTAAACATGAATGAAATGTTTTTATTTTGTCATGATATAAAAATCGGAGTCGGCACTATATAGATGACAAGATTGTCAGAAGTGTTTTCAGGCCACTACACATTACACAAGTTTTTTCCCTAGATTTTGTTATTTATGCATGAATTATCTGAAAAGTAGTGAGCTTTGTAATGAGACGTCAATTGTTTCTGTGCAGTGGCTCATTAGTACATCATGTAGGCGGAAGTGCTACAAGGGATACCTTCATACCCAAGTATTTTAATTAAATATTTATCGTGTAATATATATGCCAGTACGATGTACGATTCGAGGTCTCACACTATTACATGATTTTGATAGTAGTCAAAATTTATGAAAACAAAGCCAATGTTGATAACCATCAAGAAAACATCCAAATAATTTTATGTGATGTAGAAAAAGAGAATCTCTAATCATAAAGCATTTAACAATATTGTATTGCGTTTGTTATCTGATATACTGGTTTGGCTACACGTTTTCTGCTTGATAAAAACCATTCTCAAAGGAAAACTAAAGTAAAATTTGGCAAACAGGTAATCCATTGGAATCCCTAGTGATAACCCCTTTGTTAAAAATAACATACAATATGAATTTAGAGATTAAAATCTAGAGTAGAGAGTTTAGTTGATCGGAGGCACTTGACCTAGGTCGAGCTTGATAAAGTTTAAGAACAGGCTTGACAAGCAGACAATATATAGCTATCATCATTCTGATAATCAGATTTACAAGAGCAAACTGATTTTTTTGTACAGTGCAATTACGCAGCTGTATAAAATATACAACGTGCAGTGATATGATCATTTATGCATTAACATGTGATTCAAAGATATATGATAATGAGAGATTGTAGAAATAATTCAGTCATAATTGTTCATGGGATTCTTGTATCATACTAATTTGCGTCATTTTAGAGCATGGATGGATACGTACGTGCATAGTAGAAAATCCATGTACGTGTAGTAGGTTATTGATATGATGAATGACATGAAAGCAAAATCTCTCTTCATAAAATACATTAGTAGTCACCTTCACAACTTTAATGTGCATGCATGCAACGATGTAGGGATATTAATGTTTTATAATATATGCTGAATTGGGCGAGAAAAAAAATCAACTGCTGCATCGCTTGCGGTTATATATGATTTACAAAATATGTATCAGGAGCGTGTCCAAGTTTTGCATTACAATTACAACAACAGATCAAAAGAGGCAAGTCTAGAGTGAAGCAATCGAAATTTGAGGAAAGATTTGATGGTCATTATTGCAAATGAGTCCCAAAGTGATTTCCCTTGAATTCTCAGCCAGGTGGCTTTGTGGTGTGTTATTATTGTTACATGAGGGTTGACTCTCAGGGAAAACAAGTATTGACTAGAGTAGAATGCATAAATGATTCCCGGAATGGATTTCGTTCTACCTTCTGTGTATCTGGCTGTTTTTCAGTTCTCATGCAGCAATCTAATCAAATCTCACGTTATCCGAATACAATCACTTCATCATCGGATTCAACTTCTATTCCATCATCAACTCTGGTTACCAGCGGTACGCCTTGTTGTGTAACAACTTCTCCTCTTACCTCTTTTTCCAATAGTAGTACTACTATTACCGTTACATCAGCCACTTCTCTTTCCGCAACGACTGCAACCATAACAACTACTTGTACAATCATCACAACGAACGCAAAATCAACAACAGCGGTGTCTGCTACATCTGATTCGTCGATAAATGCAACAATTGTAGCTTGCACATCCACCTCTACCTCGGCTTGCTCATCGTCGTCAACGATTAATGACTCTAAAGATGGATCCTCATCACACGGCTTATCGTCGTCTTCTGATGAGAATTCTTCAACCTCCGTAGGAACAACTTCGGGAGGGGGTGGGCTACCGCGTAGTATTTCCGATACGAAACTACGCCAAGGCAGACCGAATCTCACATTACCTCTCCCTTCTGTTACGTCGCTGATGCATTTCAAGGTACTACTGTTAAATCACTTGTACAAACTTCCACAGTCGCACAGTGCATTAATCTAAATCAAAAGTGCCTAGTATGACCTTCAAAGGTTTCCATATTAAAGATTCAAAAGCGTTTGCAAACACAAAATGAAAAATGAGATTAGCATTGCTCACGTAACAGGGAAAGTAAGAAAAGAGGCTCTCGCTCATTTTTCTTCTTTGGAAAACGTGGAATATTCCATGTTGCTCCTATTCACCCGCAGTCTTTTCCTAAAAAAAAGATTTTTTCTACATAATTCATCTTTTCTGTCTATCCTACATACATAAAATAATAATAATGAGCAGAGAGATAAAGGTTGTATGGTAGTTGCTTTTATTTCATTCCCTTGAAATGCCTGAGTGTATACACATCCACTTTGTGTGAAGGTTTCAGTTTTAATGAAAATTTGCTTTTGACGATGATGGTTGAAAGGCTTCCATTTCCAGGAGACAGCTTTTATTTCATTTATTGTTCAGCTAATACAATACAGAATAAATAACCTTTGTTCTGCTCCCGAATTCACGTAACCTAACTTATTAGCTGATGTAGTTGAAGCTTTTGTGCTAGAATTCCCTCTCAAGTACAAGTGGAGTGGAGATCTACTCAAGGGTATTTGTGGATATGTATTCAATCAGAGGGAAATGCTTATGTAAAATATTTATTGTCTTTTTTGCACTTTCCCTACTTTGCAATTCTGACATTCCATTTTCACAAATGTTCCGCTTCCCTCTCCTTGACAGCTGAATGTATATGCTCCTGTTGGTTACGTTTACTGGGCTGTATTCTTGCTTTCCCCTTTCCTTCCATCCCAACAACTTTTCCATCTATATTTGCTCACAACGGATCTAATCAATTTATACTAATACAATATGAGTGATGCAACGCCAATGGGAAAAATATAAACATTTTTCAACTTCGCTCTACATCACTTCCAATTATTGACTGATATGCAGGGGATTTTTACCTTTGACTTTTTCAAATTGAACAAAAATGTTTGTCCTTTACTTTGCAGTAGAAAATTCCACATGATTGTGTTTTTCTCATTTTGCAGTTCCATGTTATTTGTTTTGCTTAGTTGCTTGCTCAGTTGGCAATGATGCAGGAATTTAATTGCAGTGAGTTGGGCTACGGTTGTATTAATGATTTTTTCTTGTAAATATTTGCAGAAAGAGCTATGCCTTTCACGGAGAAGCAGTCGTGTGCAAGAGCATAGAAAAAGTCTCATTTCGAATACTTCACCTACGTTGCCCCCACGATGTCACTCGCCAATGTCGGGTACGATAAACATTTTATTGGAAACAATCTAACCTTTTGTCTTCTATCCTTACTATTTACACGTATTACCTCTTCCTCGTTTATATGGCATGTAAAAAGAAAAAAAAACAATCTGATTTTCGCTACAATGATGAGACCAAAGTCAACAGAAAATTTCATAAAGGCCCAAAGACCGACTCACAACCAAAGATAATGAATCGTGATCAAAATCTGAAACTAACTTGCGAATTTCACAAAATCTCATATGACATTATTGACAATGACCAGAGCTTTAACAGAAGCATGCAATGTTTGCAGATTCCTCTTTTAATTATTTAAAACTACAAAACCCCACAGCAAACAGTACACTTCCATTTCCTTGCAACGATATTGGGTACGCCTCGTCGGCTTATAAGGCTAAATAAATAAATGAAACCGTATCCTCTATTGTCTAGCGTATATGACGGTCAAGAGTGAAAAAAATATAGAGATAGCTGTAAAGCTGACATTTTGTCTGTAAAACTAAAAAACAAAAAAATCCCACGGTTTCTAAAGATCGTGTTGCAACGCTATAGAAAATCTAGCTTGGTGGAACTAATGAAGAAATTGTTTTAACTTATGAGTAATTGCAAGTGAAACCCGTCAAAAGTTGTTATCATCTAGCACAGTTTTATTATAGACTAAATTTGGCGTCGCGTCACGAGTTATTACGGATCTGAAACTTTGACACAACTCAGCGATATTAAAGTAATAAAGGTACATTCAGAAAATTTGAGTTATAAGCATTTATAGGAGTTCCTTATATCAGTATATAAATTGTAACTTTTTAGTATATCGATAGGGATTTTCCCCTATTTCACTCATAAGCTTTGCAAGATAATTCGTTTGGTAGAGGGATACTTCATGTCATCGAGTTAGTGTTTAGCGTAGGTAGCCAGAAAGAAAACTGCAATAGGGGTATCCAAATATGCACACAACTTGTCATGTCAAATCAGGAATTACCGGCTGTCGGTTTCGATGCCAAATTAATGTGCAGAGGGAATGCATACTTTAATTGCAGAGGAGGAGGAGGGAGCTTAATGCGTTTTGACTACTCTGGGTGCAACGTTTTTCACCTTTTATAAAATTTGTGGTAATTGTGTGCCAACGAGTTAACTTCTCACACACACACGTCCTTCGTACATAACATAAATAATACGACAGGAGTACTGTTTTTATGACAAATCCACATGTTTTGTTTAAAGACTTAACTTTGTTTCATTTTGGTAAAGTTTCTGCGTCCACCAGCTAAGGTATTCATATTAAGAGTATTTATCAAAGAGAAACCAGAAAGACTACCTAGATTCCTATATGGATGTATCCCAACTTACAATTAGTGAATAGGTTCTGTGCATTTGTTTTTCTCGTATTTCGACGAGCGGGCATGTACAGCTGTCAATATAAACGTACTTGACAATATGAAATTAAGCATGTCAAGCTCTTTCATTGTAACAGAGTAATATGTGATTCATAATGACGTATGACCTATTTATTTTCATCTGGAGAATAAATTCTATCATACATGAAATCATAGATGAAAAGTTTCATCTGCTAGTTCTTCTAGTTGAAAATTTTGTTGAAGGAGCAGACAGAAGAATGAATGACGAATTAACTTATTCAAATGATGGCGTATTAGCAAGAAATTAGAAAGCACTTTCAATTGAAAGTTAGATTGTCAAAAGTTTTCCAATTAATTATTCCTCTAATGATAAAGTGTGAAGAGGTAAAATCAACTTTCCTAAGGGCCAGTCAGAACGGAAATGAGTGCATTTCTGCCATTCTTGTTTGAATGACGTAGGTTATAATGTTTTTCTTTAATTCAAGGTGGAAGCCCATTAGATAGTCCAAGAATGTCTCCAAGCCAACATTTTGCATTTGCAGCGGTTAAACGAGCAGGAGATGGTCGACGTTGGTCCGTGGCGTCCTTACCCTCATCTGGCTATGGAACAACACCTGGAAGCTCTACAGTTTCGGTAATAGTCTACTTTCTTTCCAGCATCGCACGCATACATCCGTCCCTGTGAAAATTTTCTTCTCACAGTTTGGCATTTCGCACAATGTCATGTCATCCGAGAGTGGGGAGAAAAGTCCGAAGCAAAATATTTCACTTATCCATTGAGTTACTATATGCAGAAGTGGGTTATTTTGGGGAAACCTGGTAAAGTATTTAACTACATCGTTCTCTTTGTTTTGTGTCGTTTAAAGTCTCAGTGTTCGAGTCAGGAAAGGTTGCATCAGTTGGTACGTGATGGGGCTCAAGCAGCAGTGGCAGAAGATCGTACTGGACCTTTGCCGAGACAGTTTTCATCCAACGAAAGTAATCCTAGTCTTGAAGAGGAAGGGCACAGGTCTCCCTTACTTCGGCCTCGATCTCGAAGCTTAAGGTACGCTGTTCACCTTTGTTTGCATCAATTATGCGACCTTCATATTGCTCAATGAAGCAACATATTTACTCATCAATTCGTTACTTCGGAAGTTATACTACCATCTGCAGTAATTGCATACAAAGAGCAACATAAATACATATATTGTTGTAACTTGTCAGAAAGCAACTATCTACTATTCCACTACATATTACTAGTCTTATATAATCCGCAATAAACAGTCGAGCTGCTGTAATTTCACAATGTAGTATCACATCTTGCAGTGCCTAACTATATAAACGTAATTCATGAGATTTAACAAGCATGCCGTGCAAATAAAACTCTCGCAGGCAAAATCTATCGTGGTATCTCTAAATCTATCTGCTGATAAAGGTTGCATTTTTGTTTTTGTTTTCTTTCTTGTGTGTTTTCTTTCGTAAACTACTACCAACTAACATTGCTATGCAACGGCTGGCGCAGAAGGAAAGAAAGAAATTAGCTCTATCTTGACTTCTAGAATGCTAAAAAAACAAAACAACAAAATTGCTTCGCCTTCAGTATTTCAACAAATTACAACTGGCCATAAAAGCAGGTACGGTGAAAGTCACGCGTTTAATATGAAAAGATACAATAAAGCTACATATGTTACTACAGGAAAGGTTGAGGTCCTATTTATTTACTATGCACTAGTTTAATTAAAAGACATCTGGGAAAATCATGTTAATTGAATTAATCAAGTTAGATCTTGTGAGTCTCTAGCGAAAAACAATTGACTTTCACTGCTTTTAAGACTGTAGATAGCACTTCGGGGAGTTAGAAATGGCACTTTACCATGTCGGTATACCTATATTAGAAGCAGATATGTTACTTTCTCACATGTACCCAGCAATGTAAAACGTAATTGTCTTTTATTAAATTGACTACCGACGTGACAAGGTACGGTTTTTGTGTTCTTGTGAATTTAATGTTGCCCTCTTCTTTCACGTAGCTGGAAGTGAAAAGTGCATTATTTTCTTCATCTTTCTGCTCCAAGTTACTGCCAATATGTGAAATTTTATTGAAATACAGTGCGAACTTCTTTATTATTAGATTATTACCCTTTAACATGGTTTACTTGACATGTTCCCTTAATTTGCGAGTGTAATATTACCACCGTTTTTAATTTATTTTCTGCAATCAAACTGGAGCACACGACTTTGTTTTTCTAATAAAAAAATCATCTCGTACAATTTTTCATATCCTCTTATTTATGTGAGGCAGTAATTTATCCTTTCATTAAGACAGTTCCTTTTTGTGAATCAAATTGATACGAGGTCGTGCTGAATTATCGATGCACGCTGGAGGAAAAGAACAATTTAACCTTTCATTAGTTATGACTGTTCGTTTTTCCTCAAATTCTTATGAGAAAACATGGACTACTGCGTATTTTCTCCTTTGCTTGTTAACGTTTTACTTCCATGTCCAACACTGAAACTAAAGGTCAAACCAATGTTATTTCTGCAATGGGTTTTTCAGATCGAAAATGACTGACAAGATATTTCATTTATTCGTTCCACATGGAAAAGTGCACGATGATGAGAGGTGGGACCATTTCCTCGTATGTTTATTATCGTTCCCTGGAAAGATTATGACGATTTGCTTTTGAGAAGTCAAACTGTGTCACAAAATTCCTCGCGTAAATTGTGAGCTAGAAAGACAGCAGACAAGCACTTTTATTATCTTCTATTTGCTCAATTATCCACATTCCACATCATGCAGTTTGAGTAGAAGAATGAAAGTAATAGCGAACCTTATACAAGATATCAACCTTTTAGTCAACTAGTCGAAAGCAGCTATATATAGATCTGACTGTCAATGCAATATTCTCGACATGAAACGCCAATAATTCTCCTCCTGTTGTTTAGCTTTTACCTTGTCCTCCCACGTCTTCATGTCAGTTAAAAGCTAACATCTCCTTTGAAAACGTTTTCAAGCAAAATAGCCAGCTTCTCAGCAACAACTGTGTAACAGCACGATAAAAAGATTTTCATACAAAAACTTTGTTTTTCCGAAAACTCGCTAGATATGACAGGTTTGCGAGTTTCCACAACCCTATAATCACCCATCATCACCCTGTTGTATAAAGTCACATTTTTTCCTGTATCACATTATTTGTACCCCTCTCCAGTTCACTTGAGTAGAGCAAAAAGAAACAAAAAGAATAAGGCTGTAAAATAAATGAAAGGCTATATGTGTATCTAATAATATGGTCTCATCTTGCAGATTGTAACTCACCAGATGATTTTGTGCAATACTCAATTTCAAATTTAAAAATGTATATACTACTTCCATACATATGCATTTCCTAATTTGTAAAAATTTGTACTTTTACCATTGATTCACGCTGCTCACAGTTTGGCATGGCTATGCATTGCTACATTAGAGTAAGAAGGATATAAAAACTTTCTTTCTTATTTCATTTGCCTATAGTTGGAATAAGGAATCGGCCGGCTGTTATCGTTGATTGCACTGATCAGTGTGACGACAAAAGCTTCATGTTTGTGATGCTAAACTGTTGAATGTCTATTTTGTGGACAAAGTCAAGAAATTGAGACAGTGTTATAGCACACACTGGTGTAATTGTCATTGACACTAATATCATCGATAGCAGCTTATGGTTCCATCTAGTGATGCCATCGATCTATGTTGATTCACTAGCGATATATATCTAGAAATGCTTAGTTTTCATGGAGTTATGTAGTTTCATGCTAACAAAGTATTTGAACTTGTTTGGATTTGTTTTAAATTTGCAGCAGTCCAATTCGTTCACCCGTGATAGAAAACGAGATAGTATTGATGAATACAATGTACAAAGAGCGATTTCCGAAGGTAGAGTAACGCACACTCTCTAATGAAGTGTTTTCTTTTCCGCATATACACAAAAACATTGATCAATGAGTGTCATTTCTAACATTAAAACGTTTGCGTGAACGGCAGGCGACTCAGCAAATGGAGGAAAAACTGCAAGGCTTCATAGATGAAAATCAGACGCTGGAGTGTATGGGAGGATGTGAGAGGCTCAGTCCTGATTGCATCAGGTATGGGGCAACTTGATTTTATTGTTATTATTATAGTTATGAGTTCTTTTATAAATGGGAGTTGGTTGTCCTCCAGCCGTACTCATCTATGTGTCAATGCCAAACCAAAACATTAACTTTGTAGCATCATTCTAATCAGATTTTGATTATCCTTCGTATTCTCCAGAGTTGCAGCAAGAATTAAATACTCAAAATAAAGAAGCTAGTGCAAATGTGCTGAGTGAAAGTGGTGCATCAAACAGTTGTAAATCTGGATACGGGGCAGGGGAATGCTCAGATAAAAAAGTTAAGCTTCCATCAGAGCAGGACTTTGAAGTGGTAAAACTTATTTCAAATGGAGCATATGGAGCCGTGTACTTGGTTCGCCATCGGGACTCACGTCAACGGTACGCGATGAAGAAGATAAATAAGCAGAACCTCATGCTGAGAAATCAAGTGGAGCAAGTTTTTGCTGAAAGGGATATTATGAGTTTTACTGACAATCCATTCGTTGTGAGCATGTATTGTAGCTTTGAAACACGAGTAAGTCGACGATGGGTTCTTCTTTGTTTGTAATTTTCATTGGTATACTATTAAAAAAAGGTGAATGATTAAAGGATTGCAAATGGTATTACAGAAACATCTCTGTCTTGTGATGGAATATGTTGAAGGAGGGGACTGTGCTACGCTTTTGAAAAACATGGGTCCACTCCCTCCAGAGATGGCAAGATTTTACTTTGCCGAAACGGTGCTTGCTGTTGAATACCTTCACAGCTACGGTATTGTTCATAGGGATCTCAAACCTGACAAGTAAGAATTTATATCTTGCGCAAAGCCCAAACCAGAAAATAGCAATGAGTAAAATATAAAATATTTTTTTCCCTAGTCTTCTCATCACGGCCCTAGGGCATATTAAACTGACAGATTTTGGTCTGAGCAAAGTCGGATTGATGTCATGTAAGTTATTTTTCTCATGATTGTGAAAATGGTGTAACAATGAGTTAGAGTTGACGGCAACGTGTCCATGGTTGTCCTTTTTAGTGGCCACAAACCTGTACGAAGGCTTTATTGATCGAGAAACTAGACAGTTTTCTGACAAGCAAGTCTTCGGAACACCTGAATATATTGCACCTGAAGTCATTCTCAGACAAGGGTACGGCAAGCCAGTTGACTGGTGGGCTATGGGAATTATTTTATACGAATTTATCGTCGGATGTGTACCATTCTTTGGGGAAACCCCAGAGGAATTATTTGCTCATACGGTTAACGGTAAGGAGCATTTCATTAATTGATTTAACATATTTTGCATTTAATCACAGTGGGCTTTCCATTTAGCTGACTAAGTTTGATTTTGATCGTAGATGACATAGAATGGCCTCCAGATGAAGAGTGGCCAATTTCGTTAGAAACGAAAGATATTATTTCTGCATTATTGCAACACAATCCTAGAGAAAGATTAGGAACAGCAGCAGCTCAGGAAGTTAAAGATCATCCGTATTTTGATGGCGTAGATTGGAATTCGTTGTTGAGGCAAAAGGTAGAGTTTGTTCCCACACTTGAAAACGATGAGGACACTTCATACTTTGATAGTAAGTGGATGTATACTCTGGAACCTTTGACAGTTTAATTTCTTTGAAGAGTTCTATAAATCTATGTAAACAAATCTTTGTGTGTAGCGCGCACTGAACGTTATCAGCATGACTTAGAGGCTGACACGGATGACACTGATGATTCTCCCCTCTTTGGATTTTCATCTTGTTCTCACCGCTATAGGAAATCTCAAGCTCGCACCCGACTCGCCGAAGAGTCAATAGATCGTCAGGATTCCAGTGGAACTGGCAGTGACTGGTCAACTGGATATGGGAACGCAGACAAAACTCCACAGTCGTCCAACAACAACAGTGGAGCTTTCTCGTCTACAGAAGTACCAGTTAAGAAAACTGAACCAGTTCCCGGCACCGCAGTTGCCAGCTTGACTAGGCAAAGCAGTGATACGACTCCCGTAGCTACTCCAATCACTCTTTTGAGCACCCCCGAGTCATCTCAGACGGAGAGTGAGGATATATCACCTCAGCTTCATCGACGAAGGAGAGCCCATAGAGATGTCTTACCTCGGTTTTCTATTTCATCTTCAAGTCCGTCAACAATGTCATCTGAATTTAAGAGTATCAATTTGTCTGCTTGCATCAAGTTTGATTCTTATATGAAGACGCCAGAACCTTCAACTGGAGTATTGGTTCCCATTCATCAATCTACTCCAAAATCTGCGGATAAAAATGAGAAAGAAGGCAGTGCATCACCTCGAAACGTCGTCAAGAGTGCTTCAGCCGTTGGCCTATCTTTACAGATACCAACTGACGATATGCCATCTTTTATGATTTCTACGCAAGCCGTGCAGTCTCCTGGTGGCTCGAGTACAGCCAGCTCAAGGGATACTTCACCTTCTCGAGAGCTTTCACCACTTATTAATAGCTTGAAACCTCCAATCATTTTGAGAAAAGGGCCACAAGGTTTAGGATTCACGTTGAGAGCGATAAGGGTTTATTTTGGTGATACGAATGTGTATACGGTTCAGCATATTGTGAAGGAGGTTACAGAAGGCAGTCCCGCGTTTGAAGCTGGTCTGCGACCTGGAGATCTCATAACTCAAGTAAGTCACTGTTGTTATTAATGTTGTTGTATTGGTAAACAGTTGTCACATAAACCTATAATGTTACGCATATGTTATGCAAACAGGTAAATGGAGAGCCAACACAGGGATTGCTTCATACTCAAGTTCTGCACTTGCTTATGAGTGGAGAGCAGCTAACTCTGCGAGCCACACCATTGGAAAATACTTCAATCAGATCCGGAGGAAGGAAGCGAGAACCTGGACAGTCAAAAATGGCAAAAACCCCATTAATGAAAGGACGCAAAAGCAAGAAGGATAGTGTGGAAAAGAGGAGGAAATCATTGTTTCTTAAAACGTTGGCTGGTAAAAGAACTCCAGCTGAAATTCAGCAGTTAAAATTGTCTCTAGGAAACTCATCTATTGCACCTAGTCGTAGTTTTCAGTCATTGGCCAAATCTATCGAAAATGTACAACAACCCAGCTTACCTGGATCGCCAACAAAAAGTCGCTCATCCCAATCCCCGCCGCTCCCTCGTATATTTTCCTTATCTGACTCACCACATTC
This sequence comes from Sinodicranocentrus sp. ZH6, assembly GCA_027743935.1. NCBI lineage: Eukaryota > Metazoa > Arthropoda > Collembola > Entomobryomorpha > Entomobryidae > Sinodicranocentrus > Sinodicranocentrus sp. ZH6. The sequence goes on from JAHZNA010004121.1 coordinate 57,853, forward strand.
AACTGCCAATTCATCTCCTTCTAGCTCTCCAGGTTCATCTCTTCCTGATAGTCCAGCCACTCTTGGGCCCAGTGGTTTACTTGGTCCTCATTTTCAGCGTCCGTCCAGTCTTCACGGTTTGAAGCATAAACTTCACCATCCTACATCCAGTAAAAATATTCACTCCCCGAATCGCCGCAAATCCGTTGGTCATATTCCACTTAGTCCGCTAGCTAGAACCCCGTCGCCTTCCCCTATATCTTCCTCGCCTACCAGGTCTCCAAGCCCTCTTGCCGTCAACACAAACCCCCAGGCTGGCGTAGCCAATGTCTCATTTGCAAATACATCCTCTTTGTCTCCAGCAGCAGTCGCTGCAAAGAAGCCGTTTAGTCGAACAAAAAATGCTGAGCCGGGTTCTCCCTTACTTCGTCGGGCACTTTCCCCGGATCGACATCACCCTCGACCAACAGAAATCAAAGCGATTTCTCCACTTTGCAATCCCGCTCCTAAGGTGACAATCTCATCCCCGCCGAAAGTTACAATTACGTCACAAGCACACGGAAGCATGAAGTCTTCGACTACAGTGAGCACGGTTTCGACGAACCTAGCGCCTGATGCACTTCGAAGAAGTAGAAAGGATGGTCGGGTAGAAATCAGTGACTGTGATTTGAGCAAAATTGGCGCCGTCAGCAGTTCTCTGGCTGATTCATCCAACTTAGTTCCATCCTCCGGCAGTCTTTCATCAGTGAGCATGGTTTTGCCTCGGATAGCAGAAGAGAAGGATTCCCCGAAGGAAGATCACACGACTGATTCTGTTACTCAAGAAGCACTTGCAATGGTTCCGAAATCAGATGGAAAGCCACCTGAACCACAGTCTTGTAAGTCTTCTAATGTAACCACTGTCCCAACTGAGAAATCCGTGAAATCGTCGCAAACTCTTAGTCTGTTAAAGAAATGACTTTTTGGTTAACATTGTTAATCTCTCGTGATTTCAGAAAAGCATAATACAACACATTTTATGCAGCCCTGTTGTGTACAGAGTGAAAAATAAGAGCAAATCATGCCATATGGTTGTGCATTTGAATTGTATACGAAAGGGAATCGACTGATAAATGTGGAAAAAGGCTCGGGTCAGATCTGAATTATAAAGTGGTTGGTAGTCACGTTTTTAATCACGTTTGTCGCATCAATAAATTAGCAAATGGTTGTTAAATGATTCATGTTATTGATGGACGAAGCTGTGGGTGCTTGTAGTCAGCAATGTCATCACATCACAGTAATAAATCTTGTTAGTGAGAAGTAATAGTATAGATTGACAGTGAGAAATATTCATAGCGCAGTGTAAACGAACGTAGGTAAATTCCGAACTATATGCTCTATCCTGTAGTACAGAAAGGTGTGCATGTAGATATATTACTATATGTAGACGTTCAGATCGCTTTCAAATTCCATATTAATTATTTGTTTGGAATAGAACGTTTTGCAGTGTAATTAATGACGCTAGGCGTTGATGGCATAGTTTAATTGGAATTCGGGTTGAGTTACGTCTAATATGTGTAGATAAATTGGCTCACTTTCATTAGTTAGTGGAAAAGAATCTTCCGGAAACATTCCCTGATTATCTTTTGATTGGCTTTCTAGTCTAAATCTTGTAGTAATGATGCATTAGCAAGGATTTTGAATTCTGTTAGAGGTCCATGAAACGAAATGATGTATGCCAAGGTACCTAAAGTAACATAAAGTACTGTAAACTTAAATTAGATACTACTATATTGTCGTACAATTATCCACTTTCTCAAAACTTTCTTTTCGTTTATCATATTGCACTCTAGTATTATAAGCGCTTAAATATCTTTTCGTTATTCGTTAGCTATATAATTTTCCTGGAAGGAAGGTCGCCAGGAAGAAGTTGAAAAGGCTGTAGCAAGTAGTATTTTTTGATTTTTGCTTGTTAAAGTTGGATTGAAATGAACAACGAACATAGATAATTACCGCATTACTCATGTTACATGTAGCTTCAATTTAGATAGATTGCAAAATATTTAATGTGACTGTAATAACGCGTTTCCGCTATTTCGCTAAAAAATTATTTTATTATTGCAAAAATACTGTGTGAGTTGCTTCTTCGTATGTGTATATATGTGTGTAAATGGTTTGTGGTGAAATATTTTCCGCAGGTAATACAGATGTGTTATTGCTTTTTTGTAATTGTCATTTCTCCATTAATAGATTGTTATTTTTATTTATTAAAAACGTTAGGGATGCTCTTATTTTTATATAAATGTAAGTGTAACTGATATGTGATCAGTATGTCTAGTGTAGTCGCATCAACAGAAATGTTTTTTTTCTTGTGGATGTTGCACATAATATGCACGTACTTACTGCATACGAAATCAAAAGGGAGTTTTTAAAATTACATTCAACGCATTTAAAGATTCTTGATGGTGTCAGGCAAATTAGTAACATTCGGATAGACGTATTATTGGCTTGCACGTTGGCGAAATTAAATTAACGCTGTATAGCTCTATATTCAACTTTCCTTTATCATTGTAATAAAACACACATTTACAAAACACTAATCAAAGTGACCAGTGTATCCTTTGGCCAAGACGAAAATGTAATAAAATAATGATAGATTAAAAACAAGGAAAACAAATAATGGAAAGTAAATTGAATGAGATTCAATTGATGGTACACTATCCTTATGTAATTATTTATGCAACATGGCATCAACAAAATAATGTAACGGCTTGCCAAAATACAAGAAACTTAAGTCATACACCTGTTCTTTGATTACGTATTTACAATGTGGTTCTGTACTTTATAATTAATTTAAGGAAATCTAGGTTAAGGCTAGATTTAGTTCTAAAATTATATAAAATAATAGATTGCAAAAAGTGATTGTATGGTAGAAAAGTATGAGCAGAGAGAGAGAGAGAGAGAGAGAGAGAGAGAGAGAAGGGAAAGAAAAAAGCAAATAAAGGAAAATCAGAAATATATTATATTAAATTCATTCTCGGTGCTCAAACATCTCTTAATTTTCAATACTTTATCCTCAGTTTAAACTTCTTCGTAAAAATTGGCATTTTGTCATACATACATAATAAGACATGTCAAATTAGCACGGTTTCAAATCCCTGCCACGACCACCGATTTAATTTTCAAAATCAAAGTGACGCGTAAAATGTTAGACGAAATCTACTGTATGGAATTATACTCTTTTATCCCTTCCTTAATAATTAAACATTTCATTGGAACTCCAAGAATGAGTTAATAGTCTTACTGACAACAGCCAACGTTCTCAGCAAAATTTATTAAATTACATATCAAATGACCCTGTGCATTAAACGCAGCATTTACCAGGCCCTTATATATATTTTTTCTTTTTGTTTTCTACCATAAAATAGTTCTGTATTCGATGTGCAAACATACCAATAAATCTAGTTGCACCTTTTTTTCTAATGTTCAAGTCGGAGGACTGGTTCAAAAAATCAAATTGAATTTAGCAGCATCCAGAAATTGCATTCACATAATGCCTAAAATTCAACAAGCTGTATGGCGTCCACATCTGGCACACACAATCACAGTCTCAACAGTTTTTTTATGCGCTAAGGCTAACCTTGTAAATAAATACCATCAAACATGAATATAAAGGTCCAAAATCAACCCTTATGCAGAATTAATTCTTTGCAGAAAAAACATTATTTAGCGTCTATTAGATTTTTTTTCAACTGTCCTTTTAAAAAAATCTTTCCTACCAACTGTCATAGCCAATAAAATGCGTCATTGCCATCTTAATAAGTGCAATAAATGTTTGTGTGTGCTACTTAACCATGTAATTCATGAGCAATGACCTTTGATCTTATAAATACTCTCACATCAACGATGAAAATGATTTTATTTCATATAGTAAATTAGCTCTAGGATGAGAGATGATTAGTTGACGTGAGACGACACAAATATATGAAAAGATCTAAACTGCAGATGCTGGAATTTTTTTAATGCTCTATGTTTTTGTATACCAAGTGAAATATGCCTGAAAATCTTCATTTTGTAAACGGAGCAGTAAAATGATAAATGCTCCTTGTACATATGCATCTTTGCAATCCCATCTCATCATTCTCATACCCTCTCTTCTCATTTTATTTACTTCTTTCTGGTTCTTTTAGATATATCGAGTCATGTTGTGTATGTGTTATACATATATGCACTTCCAAAAGATGACAAACTGGCAGAGAAGATGACTATTCTGCATTGCATTGTATAGCCAACGGAGAGAGAGAGGGGCTGCTCCGTCTTGGTTTGCTTGGATTGAAAGTGATCTGACTGAAGTTCATGTAGACATTCGTTCGGATGTTTTCGTTGTCCATAAAAATACACACAAAAATACAGTTTCCCCTTTGAAGTTTCTTCGGTCTTTCGTTCTTATGTGTCATATTTTGTGGAAACGCCGATAGGATTAGAGAAAATCTGGAGGCGATATAGAATTTCGTGTATATATATATATGTCAAAGATTTCCTCTGTTATGTTCTGTCTTCAGTCTTGTTTCTTGTAAATAATATTGATTTGATACTTCCAGTGTGACTTACTAGTGTTTCATTTGTATTCTTATCACGATAGTGTCTAGCAGATCAATGTTGAGTTAGGTGTTAAGGCACTTAAGAAACAATTTAGGTGATTAGGATTAGTTGATCATATTACAATTATATATTGAGCAATAGATGTGAAGTAAATGAGAGATTTAGGGTAGTAATTTTTACTGACTGACTCGAGAATAGTTTACAATTAGTTGTAAAGAAAGAATGGTTCCATAAATTATTTTTAGTTGTCAGTAGTGAGTACCAATGAATAGGGTCTTTCGATTTGAAGAAATGGTTTTACAATTTACAAGTAACTATAATTCAGTTGGTTGGTTGTACTCAGGTGTCAGGACTAGGAGTAGCTAATAACAAGCAACTAAATATGCCAGTTCGCAGTTTGTTAAAGAGTGTTAGTTTAGATTGATTCATTAATACAAAAGAAATGCAACTAAATGGAAATCAAAAAGTTACTAAATCCTGCTTGACATTACTAATTGAAATTATGGATAGATAATTGAAGACTGATATTAGTCGATGCTCAATTCATCGTGACAATGTCATTTTCTACTTTTGTACACAATCCCTCGAGAAAAATCTATACTCGAACAATTTTATTATTAATCGTAGTTTTCGATTTCGACTTGCAAGCTTAAAGCATGGCCTTACTCCATATCATAATTCAATTTTTTCATGTCTGAAAACACTGACCGTAAATGTTTTGCTGAAAATTATACTGAAAAATTGGTGTAGCTGTGGTGAAATATGAGCTTAAAAGTTAAACTCCAATTTGATCTGGACTGTTCAATTAGCAAGTACATTTTTAAACGGTTGTAAGGCAGCTAAAATAATACGTTGATAAACATCCAGTAAAGGTGAATAGGAAGATTTTTAGTTTGTGAACGCATTTAATTCAGTTGAATTCAGAAGTTATTTTTCCCAGCCAATAAACTAATATTATCGTGGTAAGCGTGTCAATTTTGACAAATTTCAAGTTTGTTGCATGGAAAATTATATAATATCTCGATTCGGTTTTTCATATTTGTTTAGACAATGCATCCAACTGTAATTTCACTTATCTTCGCTGTTGCGGTGTTATCGAGAGCTGCTAGTGGGGAAACTGAAACTGAAGATATTGTGATTGATAATGGTAAGATGATGTACTTTTTGTGATAAATGAATGACAATTTTCTATGCATACACGTATGACTGTTGTTTTATTGTTGATTGTGGTACGCTTTTTCATTATAACTTGCATATTTTTTTTGTTTTGATAGAAGTGGAAATCACAACAGTTCCATCAAACGTCACAGCAGTGGAAGGTGATAAGGCTGTTCTTAACTGTTCGGCTCGATCTGCGTTTCCCAATCGATTAGTATGGACGGTAAAGCCAAGTAGAGAAATCGTTCCCGACGATCGTATCGAAGTTCTTCCGGAAGGACCCCTTGTTTTCAATATTGTTCGGAAGGAAGATGAAGGATATTACCAGTGTTCAGTGAAATTAAATGATACAAATAATTCAAAAGCAAAAAATACGCACTGGGCGTATCTTAAAGTACAAGGTAAAGAACCCAATCCAATGACGATGAAAGTTATCGCATATATCAACAATTAGTTCATTAAATGTTCTTCTCGTGCTTTAGTTCCTGTTGTTGTGTTTAAATACACAACTAATAGCTCAGTTACATGGGGCAATTGGTTTGATGCAGAGTGTGTCGCCAAAGGTGATCCTTTACCCACCGTGCGGTGGATGCTTGATGGAAAATCGGTACAACTTTCAACTTCTATTTGGAAAGAAGTCGGAAAATATAGTATTGTCTATTTCATTACTAAATGTCGTTATGATTGTAGGTTGGAAGTGAAGCTGAACACATTGTGCAAACTGTAGTTGATGTAAGATCTTAAGCTGATACAATTGGATTGAAATTATTACATTGCAGTTGGTTGGAATTCGTTGTGAAATTACTTCGTTTTCTTTCAAATCCGCTTCAATTTGATTGCATTGTATTTTTTGATTGATGCACCTAATGTTGCACAATCTATTATTATATTCAGGAAACACCTCCACCTGACCACAAAGGGGATTTTATTCCAAAGGCGGTGTCATCTTTAAGAATCGCGAATGCGACAGCTTCACGCAAAATTAGATGTGAGGCTTTCAATGACCTTGTAACAGGACCAGAGGTCGTGACCAAGGAATTTAATTTGCGGGTGACTAACATTCCTTCACCTAGCCAAGACGATGATCTAAAGTTCCGCGAGCCACCCTCTGGACAGTGTGCCTATTATAATGGAAAAATTTGTAGTGCTCATATCCATCGTCAATTCTGGATAAATAATACTCATGGTAACGCGGGTGGCGTTGTTAATGAGCAAATTACTGCTGGATTATGGAATGAAATTATATCTGGTCTCGAAGAACCCTGCAAAACTCCAGCAGAGGTAAACTTTGCGTTAAAGGCCAGCATCAGTTAAAAATAAATAGTTATTGTTGAAGTGACGACTAATAATAGGATGTTTCATGGTTTAGAAATTATTATGCGCATACGCGTTCCCGAAATGTCTCCTCAAAGGCGGGTGGGATCCAGTTCCTCTCTCTTTGTGTTATGAAGATTGTATTGCTGTGAAATTAGCGTTCTGCTACCGAGAATGGGCTCTTATAGAAGATAATACTCAAAGAGGGATTAACTTTAAAGCGAGAGGTCATTTTCGCCTTCCAGAGTGTGAATCTCTTCCAAAAATTAACGACACCTCATCTCCATGCTCCCACGCGAAACTAACAGAAATGCCACCTGAAGAAATAACGTGTAAGTGTACTGGTACGGCGTTTTGATGCATTTGAAGTTAAAAATTCATATTACTTGTCGTTGTTCCAGATGATTGTGTGAGAGGAAGGGGACGCTACTACCAAGGAACCAATAATGCTAGTAAAGCTGGAATTCCTTGCCAGCGCTGGGATAGCCAAATACCTCACTCACACAACCGACCGCCACCTGTGTTTCCGGAAATCCAAAATTCTGAAAACTATTGTAGAAATGCAGGAGGGGAGGAACCTCGACCTTGGTGTTACACAACACACCCAAACATTCGATGGCAGCATTGTGACATTATCTCATGTGGTAATTTGTTATTTTCTAAATTTTGTCAAATTCCGTTAAATGTATTGTCTTAAATGAAGATAATTTTCAGCAAACGCATTATTTTCGAATGATGATTTTAGAAAATGAGACCACTACAAATGAATACCAGGAAGTTGAAGAATTTAATGAAGGACCAATATCACGATTTGACATTCCAACTCTCATTCAATCTCAAGAATTTTTTTTCTTTGTTGGAATTGCTGTAATTGTATTGATCTCTCTCATTGTAATGTGTGCAGCGTGTGTTGCATCCAGTAAAAAGAAACCCCGTCGCCCTCCAGGGTATGATAGAGCAGCAACTCAGGTTCGTCTTTTCATAGCAGTATAGTTATAGTTACCTACTAACTACAATTAAAAACATGTGTGTATTTCAGCTAAGAAATGCATTCCAAATTGTATTGATATGATAAACATATTACAGGAAGTTGAGATTGATTTAGACAAGCTTGGTAGCAACGCATCTTACCATAGGCATGGAATTAGCCTGAATCCAAAGCTAGAGAAATTAGAATATCCTAGGAACGATATAATTTATATCCGAGACCTTGGACAGGGAGCGTTTGGACGTGTGTTTCAGGTATTAACTATGTGAAATTGTGGTTACGTCCGTGGTTTTTTACATTGTCCACAAAATGTAAGGTATCATGCAGTAGTTCCTTGTTCTTGCATTAAAACCAAACATGTATTTCTATGTACAGGCTAAAGTTCCAGGATTACTGAAAGGGGAGGAGTTCACCATGGTAGCCGTCAAAATGCTGAAAGAAGAAGCAAGTGACGATTTACAGACTGATTTTGAAAGGGAGGCATGTCTCTTGGTAGAATTCGATCATCCAAATATCGTAAAACTTCTTGGAGTTTGTGCTATTGGAAAACCTATGTGTCTTCTTCTGGAGTACATGGGTTCTGGAGATTTGAATGAATTTCTGAGGTCTTGTTCATCGTCAAATTACCGTACCATAAATACATTGTCATCGAACGGGGACGTTTGGCGTGATACACGACTCTCCCATCGTGAAATGCTCGGAATCTCACGACAAGTTGCTGCCGGAATGGTTTACCTTTCTGACCGCTCGTTTGTTCATCGTGATCTTGCCACACGAAACTGCCTGATTGATGAAAACATGGTTGTTAAAATCGCAGACTTTGGACTCTCACAGAAAATATATTTGCAGGTAATCGCGACGGCATGTTTGTTTGTCAGTACTGATGTTAAATATTCACGAAACTTTACCCACTGCCCTTCATGTTCGATTTTACAAGTTGTCTTTTTATTCAGGACTACTACAAAGGACATGAAGACGACGCAATACCAATACGTTGGATGCCTCTGGAAAGCATTTTATTTAATAAATACACTATTGAATCGGACGTATGGGCATTTGGAGTCTGCCTATGGGAAATTTTCTCCTTTGCTCTTCAGCCTTATTATGGAATGACACACGAGGAAGTAGTGAAATATATCAAGGATGGTAACGTTCTCCAACCACCGGACAACTGTCCAGTTCGAGTTTATGAATTAATGAAAATTTGCTTGCGAGGGCAAGCCCAGGACAGGCTTTCATTCAGAAGTATCCTGCAAGTAATCGAAGATATAATCAATGACATGGATAGGCTCCAAGCAGCGTCATCCACTAGATCATCATCGCAGCAGTTGTGGCCGAACGGACATTAGTCGTTTATCACAATTATTCTTGGGTTTTTATTGATCTCCATTTTTCATTAATGTACAATACATTTCACTACTGAATTGTTGTGAATACCAACTAGGGTACTGTTTTATACATTTTCACACGTCGTAATATTGTATTCTTATCGCGATATAAAACCGTAGAATAGCTTAGCTGGTTATCGAACATAAACAAATCCTAGTCTTTGTCGTAAATAATCTTGTAATTCTATTTTACTGCTTTGAAGACTGAACTGGATGTGACGGATTAGTATTTGGACGTTTTCACCAACTCTTTAGACATTTTAGTTTACTTAAACATAATTCACGAGGTGATTAAGGGCATGCGATTGTATTACAATTGGCGGTTGTGGAAAAAAAAAACTTCAAACCGCTTTTGGTTTCACTAGACTTGATGTATTGATCGTGCTGTTTTTTTCTTCAAATAATGCATAAAATTAATGCATAATGACATAAATTGTACCATGTTATTCGGTTGTGCAGATTTAGCTAACTCATCAATTGAACAATATATAGTTTCTAGTAGATGAATATGAAAAAAGTAAACTGTTGCCAAAAATTAACATATATAGTTGTGTTTAAAATAAAATAGTGCACTTTCTTACCGTTTTCTTAGAAAAAGTTGTGTTGCAAGCGTATTTTTAGCTGCCAAATGATCTTTGATAACACCATAAACATTGCCTCGACAAGGGGTTTTGGGTTTTTTTTCAGTGAATTGAATGAATGTATTTCACATTCCATGGTGTTTCTACTATTAATTCATTTTCACAAAACGTGATTGTGTGTACATGATAAATCTGGAAGAAATGAATCACCCTGTCCAATCTCGTTTCATTGTTGAAAAGTAACAAAATATGTTTAATGGCAAAACTTTATTGTGCTTTTACTCTGCTCTTGTTCTCATGATCACAGCAGAGATACATATAATAGTGTAAAGTTAAAGATTACATGTACATCCTCATACTACCCCCTTCATCAATAAAGAGCACAGCGCCGTGGTGGGAGTTAGTGTAACGTGGCATGATGATGATAAAGCACATGTGCATCGTATTTCTCGGTATATGAGAATGAAAATAATCCTTCGCATTTTTAAAGGTTAATGCTCTTTGTTTTATTCACCATTGATAATTGCACTAGATTCCGTAGGGAATATAAAATGGTCTTCCCCATTATAAGACTGTATGTGGTTCATCGTCGGCTCATCATCATCATCACCATCCGCTGATACTTCACGGACCGAGTGAGAGCATTTAGTGCTGCTGTGTGCTCAAGATCTCTCTCCATTTTCCATGGTCTGTGACTTCATAAGGTCCGTAAGGGCATACAGCTTCACTACGAGTACCCGGTCTTGACGTCTATTAATTTTAATCTTTAAGTGAATGCTTATTACAGAGATATGAAAACACATCTACCGTAAATGATCAATGTCGCGAATGTTGCTTATATATTTATCAACGGTAGGTAGCACACTCTTTTGATACAACACAGCTACCAGTAATTACATGTGTTTCCATTAAATTTAAAAGCACTCGCTTGCTTTCATTCGTGTGTTGTATGGTTTTTGGAAAGAAATTCTGCGTTCAAATTAGCATACCATCTCATTCGTTCCTCACTCAAGTTTGAAGAAACGTCGGTAGGGATCTGCCTACGTGTACTTAGTCCTTTCCTTATTCAAATTGCAGGCGTTCTGAATACACATGGAGGAATTAGGAGTTAGGATTTTAATTTGAACAGAAATTATGAGCATACTATAATATGTCTTGGCATTTGATGCACAATATCCCATAATAGTCACACAGTACATCAACTTCACTTGCCAACTCTCTCGTCATGGTGCTGCACACATTGATACAGGAGGGTCATGGCCATCGGAGTATTCTGATTTGACTTGGTGATGTGGTCTCGATGATGCTTTTGTTCGGCGCAATTCCATTCCAGTCTTTCGTCTTCACCTCCATATTAGCGTCATAGTGGCTCAAATTGAAACGGAGAAAATTGATGTACCTCCTGTTCCTTTTATCTATGGCACCAGGGAATCCACGATTCAAAACTATCTGTGAATTCTTCCAGTGCCAAGGATAAGTACAGGTTACTTCACATATCCAGAAATCCAGACAGCTTGCCTTCCTCCATGTTAGATGGCACTGTGAGAGTTGATCTTAAAGTCCATACATGGAACTCCTAAGCAGGGTCCATCATGAATCGCTATCCGTTTCTAAAAAGTAAAAAGCAAGTATAACATAAACCAATGCCCTCTTTATATACTTTTTATTAAATTCATATCTTGTAACTCATAGTGAAATTCATATATCTTAGGAAGAAATTCCCATACAACCCTGAGTTCATAAAATTGAAACTAATGTATTATAATAAATCTAATAACTGACTATGCGCCAGATTGTATTTTGCTGTCCATATAGTTTTAAAAAAGTCAAAGATGAATGCCGAATGGTAAATACCACTAATTGTGAATTCAACACATCCAAATCCAAATACACTTCCAGTTCCAGTACCTGGTTCATGAGTGTGAGCATGGCTGAGTATAAATGTACGAACAAGCAAACACAAAGAATAGCATATATGTGAGTAGCTAGGGTCGAGAAAAGAAAACAAACCACCCTAGCCAAACAGGGAGTGCTCATTTCTCGCGCACTCCACTTTCCTCGACATTTGGAAGCCGACGAAGAGAAAATCTCCTTACTCCTTACCCGTTTACTCACTAATGGTGAACTGCAGTGCAGATAAAATTCTCGTAATAACGACACCCATAGTTGTATAAGCAAAGGGTTAGTTAAATCGAATTGTGATTATTTAATTTCTACTTTCCTATTTGGGCGTTCGCGGAATGTGCCAATCTGCATTATATAACAAAGTAAGATATATACCTCCTAAACATACAATTTTTACTCATACAATTCTTTTCTAGAAAGCTGAATACTTTAACAGCAATACTTTCACTTCGTGTCATACCAAGAACAACTGTATACGCGTTCTTCTTCAACATTGTTTGCAGGCCCTCCACCATTTTTCTTGGGACAAACACCTAGTCCCTATTGAGGATATAGGGTTCTTTTTTCTAGAAAAAAACCCAAGAACAAGTATCGCTCTGACTGACCATAGTGAAGCACGTAATATACTTTCAATAAAAAGCAATTCAGACATTTGCAGACCAACATGCTTCTTTCTCCTGAGACTGCTACTTGAAATCCTAGTGTCGTACTCTGTTTCCCCTTTTTTGTTGCCATGCACATGCCATTCTCGGTAATATAAAATGCAATACATCCACCACATCAGGAGTGTGTGAGCACTCTATAATTCCATTTCTTGACTGCACGACAGCATCTCATCAAAATTTCTTTGCTACTGTTCTCATTATTTTCAATAATTTCACGTTGTTCGAGTTGGAACGCCGTTTTACATTGCGAACTGGGCAACGGAGAAGCATACAACGTAAAAGGGATTTCGTGTCGGCATGCGGTTTCCCTTGTGCAACAATTCCACAATTTACCTTTTTATATCTAAAAAGTGTTTCATACTCCCATAGAGTAAAAATGTATGAATTGTTAGCATTGTTGTATTCTACGTGGACGAGAAAAGTTATGTAAGTTAGTTATGAGAAAATTGTACAGTAGACACAGTTAGCTCATAACTCGTCTTTTCACTCGGTCATATCGTCTTTTTCACTTCTGTAACTCATTGTTGGTCAGTGTGCTTGTGTTCGGTCAGTGGTGATGAATGCAAGCGGATGGATAGCTTAGCAAACTGCGTAGGAAGTTATTGCATTTTTCCAAATGATGATTTGTCACGTTACCAAGGCAGTTAAAGGGCTCAATGTATAACAACTCACAAAAATGCAATATGAATATGGTTTTGCTTCTTCCTCCATTTAAAAAATATATATTTTTTTGTTCTCTAGAAAACATGAGTTTGGGTTTTTTCATCATAAAACTGCATCCTCACAAGCAGTCATGTGCAAGAGAAAGAAGGATGAGAAAAGTTTTTGCTGTTATTGTGGTTCGGTGTACGTATAAAAATTTGAATTTGAGTAGCTACCCTTATTTGAATTTTGAATCTTATTTATGCTTTACTGACTTTTTATGAGATGAGAATTCCTTTTCGTTTACGCCCGCCGAATCCACAATTTGTATAAAACGCGTAGCTCCTGTTTCCCTTTGATTCTCCTTTCACGATGGACAAAAAGCCGAAACCAAGTTTAAATTGTCTATTTCTCAATGATCCATTACACAACTACACAATACATACAAATCCCTTCGTCGATATAAGAAAAATTATCAAGGATGGATGAAGATGAATGTATGAAATAATGCAAGTGAAGTACGCATATGGTTGGATAAGTGAATCATGCTCGTTTTCCATGAGACACAATTGAAAAAGGGGAAAGGACGGAAAAATCCTCTTTAATGAGTAAAAATTTGTAAAAAAAGTTTCTTTAAAACAGAAAGATTCTTCAATCACATGAACACCGTGTACACCACACAAAAGACATGAACCTATTTGCTGTACATGTGTGCGGTTTTAGTTTCCTACTGTGGTCGTCATTTGAGTCGGTGAGCGAAAGCAGGCTATTATCCCCTCCTCTAAAAGTTTCCTCAGAACGTTGATCTGATACCTAAATTTAATGCATGGCACAGAGTGAGCAGAAGATTTACGAACATCGTAAAAAACCAAGAGACGCATTGCAAACGTCTTTTTCGAAGATGCTCATTTTTTATCACGAAATGAAATTATCATGCATATCTCATGCAGCCTGAGCCACCTAAGAACAAGAAAACACTTAAGTATCCCTTGTTCCTGCAAATATTCAACGAATAAAAAACAACAAAACTGTGCACAGAGTCCAGCTGGTAACAAAACTGGGACTTTGGGAGCAGAAGGTTGGTAAATGAGCAAGTCTCCTTTCTTTTTTTGTTCACGGCATAAGAAGAAAAACAAGGGAAGCCAAAAGGTACACGGAATTTTACTAAGAGAGCAACAATAGAGCCCAGTCATTGTTACAAGTTTACGTTGAAAGCAAATGGTATCTCTTGCCATCCCCACGTAATATCATATCATCTTCAGCAACCAACATACGTAACGTTCCGTATTGTAATGGGTTACAGGAAATTAGCCATCTGACAGCAAAGTGACAATCAGAATAATGTATAGGTAACTCGCCACATTTTCGACGGCATGGCAGCGGATAATGGTAATGTTGAGTTGTGCGACTTTTTCAGAGAACAGTAGTGGCATGCATTATTACATAGGTATATATATGCAGTATGTGTAGTAATGAGTTGAGGTGGTGCGGTGAAGGTGGTATTATACATTTTAGCCCGTTTCACGACAGGTGCGTCGCTTTTTCCTAACAATTCAACTCTATGCAAGGTGTCCTTTGCTAGCTACTTAGGGAAAACTGCTGTTGTGTGAGCCAAAAGAGTTGAGCGATTAACGCTCACTAAAAGGAGAATTAAAGAAGTACAATAAATGTACATTACTTTTATCACAATTTAGGATCAAAACACAGTTACATCAAAACACTGTTTTAGTTAGTGTCTTCAAAAAAATTAAAGAACATAACACACTAATCATGTATATTTTATACGCTCAACATATTTCTCTCGATAAAAAAATGAATGCATAAGATGAGCAGAGTGATTTCTGCATGCAAGCACACTGCTCTAGCGATACTTGAAGATATATACAAATATTTATGTAAAAATAAAATAGTGTAGAATATTGCAGCTTATAGCTCTCTCTCTCTCTCTCTCTACTCATCACATCATCATCACACGATGTTTTTTTCTAGGCCTATTAGGCATGCACTTTAGATTTAGATGGAGCTCAGACAGAGAAGCAATGGAATGGAGAGAGATGGAATAATATGCTCCCTTCTTCATCTCAACCTAAAATCTTTTGTGTCCTTATGTGTATTTGATGCCTCTTCGTTTCCCATCTCTTGATCACGACAGCGTGACGGAGAGACGAAAGCTGTGGTGCCTCAGCTTATTCATTTTTTTTGTCGAAAAAAAGAAGATACTCATATATTGGTGGATATACCAACGTCAAATATTCCGAAACAAGCAATGCTTTGCGAGATGTAAACGTATATTTGATATAATTGTAATTGCTGATAAATGTAGAGTAATGTTACGCCAAACCAAATGAGCAAGGTAGCGAAAGAGAAGAAAGTCATCGGCAAAGAGTGTATTATATAAGTTCAGATGCTTCAGATAATATTACATGGAGAACGTGTAATATTACATGAAGCAAGGTTTTACGTTGTATCAACTAGAGTCCATCACTA
Organism: Sinodicranocentrus sp. ZH6; assembly: GCA_027743935.1. Classification (NCBI taxonomy): domain Eukaryota; kingdom Metazoa; phylum Arthropoda; class Collembola; order Entomobryomorpha; family Entomobryidae; genus Sinodicranocentrus; species Sinodicranocentrus sp. ZH6. The sequence goes on from JAHZNA010004121.1 coordinate 73,541, forward strand.
TACACAGCTCATCTTACATACCTGTATCGTTTTTGTGGAAGTTTGATGATATGTTCGAGGATTGAGGGAGGGAATGAGAAACAATAAGTGATGAAGAAACTTTATGGAGTAAAACATTAAATTATCCCATGGAGGAAAAATGGTTTATCGACTAGGCCGGATGAACGGAGCTTAAACTTTATTACGAAGGTAAAGTTTTTTTGATTAGTGATAAAACACTACAATACATGCATGCTTAGTTTTCTTGTCTATAATTTTTGCTCGACGTGTGAAAAACGTCGTCAACAACGTATATGTGAATAATGAGCAGAGGATATATAATAATTATATGATCTGTGCACTGACTGGGTGATTCAAAAAACCACAAAATACTTTGATGGAGTCTTATACTGAATTCCATCATCATCACGTTCCACTTGAACGCGTTTACAAACTTTAAGGTGGGAAATCATTCAGGGAAATGTTAAGACTCATCGAGATGTGGAATAAATTGGTGTGTCTCAGACAGTATAGAGTAGAAATCGTTATTCGTAGAATTCACATCAAGATGTCATGTCGTGTCATCATCACACGGTTCATCATTTGTCCTCTAGTAATCCCAAAAGATTTTTTGTTCTTGTTTGTTTCTTTCGAATTTTAAGCTTTTTCTCCCTCTTAGTCAACGAGCAATGAATAGAACTTACC